>JARFJB010000708.1:335000-355000 GCA_036346205.1 Vesta saturnalis | reverse complement strand
AGCAATTATAATTATAATCAGAAATACAAGCTAATTAAAAAAGACAATTTTAATTTTAGCTCTGGTATCTCTAGGTTTTTTCCTTGTTTTCCTAGGCCTTGAAGTAAATACTTTAGCAATTACATGTTAAATTACCGCAGCACTATAATAATTTAACATACAGTGCGTTCGTAAAGTAGCGGATAAATTCAATTAAAATTCGAATGGGAGTTTAGGAAGAAAACGTTCGGGCCGTCGATTTTTATTTTCAATTTAGAATTTTTTTACGTAAAAGTGAAATAGCACAGGGTGTGTTAAAAAAAATACATGACGTCATCGACATTTCTTTAAATATCAACCCCCATTTTTTATTGCAGAATTAAAAAGGATACATGGTTTTACGTCCGACAAAGTAAATATGGACGATGGTTACATAAGGAGATATTGAACAAAAATTATCGTAAACATTAAAAATGAGAAAATCTTATTGTGAATGTAAGAAAACGTTAAATTGTATGCTTACTTCACGAGCTGTCGGAAGATGATTTTGATCGGCGAAATGAATTTTGTGAACAAATGCAACAATTTTGTTATTTTAACACCTAAAACCCTCATAAATTGATCGTAGGCTGCGGCATAGTTGACGGAAGAGTTATAAGTACTTCTTCGAGGATATTCTCACTGGGGCGAGATATTTAGACTTCCTTCAAAATGACTTCATCCCTGCTCTAACAACGTTGTATCCGGATTTAGAAAAGCCCGATATGCACTACCGTGACCTCTTGCTTCAACAAGATGGAGCACCGCCACACTACGCTTTACCTGTTCGCGATTATTTGGATGAAGTTTTTCAAAATCGTAGGATAGATAGAAAAGGAACAATTGAGTGGCTAGCCAAATCGCCAGATTTAAATCCTCTAGTGGGGGTACTTAAAGAGTAAAGTATACGCGACGCGACTGGCCAATTTAGAAGATCGAAAAGCACGAATTCGCCAAGAAATCAGAAAGATTACCGCAGATGTCATCAACAACGTTCAAAAATCATTCGTTAATCGCCTTGGCTATGTTCATATTGTTAACGGTGCTCAATTCCAACATTTAATTTAAATTAGTGGAATCATTTTACAACTAAATTAGTCCTAACCCCAAAAAATTGTCTGTGTCTCAAAATATATTTTATTAAAAAAATCATTTGAATATTTCTTATTAATGATATATGATATATTAAATGATACATGGTATCCATTTAGGTACGATTTTCTCTTCAAAATGACCACATCTTCTAAATTAACCTGTATAACATAATCAAACCTTATATTGAAAGAATGGCCGAAGTGAGCTGAATCCAAATTTGAAATAACATACAGGGTGCCTTATTTAAAAAATATATGTTTGGTTTACCCTGTATAAATGAAACACCATGTATAACGTAAAATAACTTTAAAATACACGCTTCGGTTCTTTGTACTACACTTCAAAATTTTGTTCTCCTATTCCATCAAATATGAGAGGTATCACCCGCGACCGCAAGTTTGGATACCCTGAATTAACATCATCCATATGTAATTGTACGTAAAAAGATGTACCTAACGTTCGACTCAGAAGAGAACTGCGACTTCCCCCACGGAGCAGCGACGCACCACCTACCGTCAGTACGCAGAAGAGACGACGTCCTAAGAGACCACGAGAAAATGTCGCTTCGCCAGCCGAGGCACATTCACAGACAGCAGCCCCGTCGACACTCACCGACAACATAGATGGAATAAACGAAGAAGATGCCTGCCCCGGATCCATCAGCCCGACGAATTCGTAACGCAGAAGAAGAGGCCTAAGAACACCTAACCGCACGCCCGCCACTCCCGACAAACAAAAGACCAGCTGATCAGGTAAAGAACGAGCGCCTAGCTAAGGTGGCAATACGTGGCCTGCCCGTAGAACTTTCCGAGACTGACGTTAGTTCGGAGTGGACACTACAAGACATTAACGTTCTCTCTTGTTTTAGGATGAAGGAGCAAGGGCGACCAATCCCCCTTTTCTGGTACACCTACCTACAGAAGAGCACCACAAGAAGTTCTGAGAGCTCGGGTACGTCGCCCTTCTCCGTGTCACCGTAGAAGATTTGCGGCGGAAAATTGACGTTGGACAGTGTTACCGGTGTCAGGGTTTCCACCACACGTTGCAGTAGGGTGGCGGCACGCTGTATAGACTGCGCCGGAGATCACTACTCCAGTCAATGCACAAAACCCCGAACCGACCGTGCCAAGTACGTTAACTGTGATGGGGACCACCCCGTTAACTACAGGGGATACCCGAAGTTCCCACAACCTCCACAGCAGAAGAAGAAGGAAGCTCCACAGCGAAAGAAGGGGCATCATCGACTGAGGCGTTTTCCGCAACCCAGACTGGCGTCAGTTACACCCGAGCGATGGCAGGCGAAGTTGAGAGGGCTCAAGTACCGAAAGTGACTCCTGCCACCTTTTGGTTCGACGCGGTGTTGGGCTTCCTCCGAGGTCTCACTATAGAAAAGGCCTTATCTTCTAGCTTAGGCTAGAAGTGCGACGTACGGCCAGGAGGTGGTTACCCTTTTCGGATAATCATATAAAGGTCCGACGAGAAGACTGGTGACCAAGGTTAAGTATATAGTACCAATTTCATAAGTTCTGTTTAACCATACCGTTTCTCTAATAGGGCTTCACGCTTTGAAACCCTAACACGACAACCGTGCTGTAGCAAGCTAGTTACTACAGTATTGCGTCTAACACCTGTTTCTTTCTTTTACAGATACACTTGGGCATTAACAGGTACACCTTCACAACACCCGACTTCAGAACACATCCACCGAACTAACAACAACCTACAACAGTATCAGCACCCATAGCTACAACAACAACATGAACAAAAATGGCGTCAACTGAGATACAGAGTGTTGAAATTTTGTAAAATAAATAAAATATTTTGAATATTTCTAAAAGGGCAGATTTGAATAGTTTTAAATTTGGTACACAGTGTGAACTAATTGTCTCTCATTATTTAGGGCTTCTGATGATAAAATACGAAAATCAGTGGCGGAAATATGGGTCTACCATCGTCCCTTTTCATAAAAATCTCCTACGCCACTAACTTTATTGCAAATTCAATAACGTCTCCCGATTAATTATGCTTTTTGGAACAAAAAAGTGTGGTTAATATAATATAAATATTACAATTATTATATATTTACATCACAATATATATATATATATATATACATATTATATAATGCGATCAACTAAGAAAGATGGCGTTGCTTCTATGAAACATGTCGTTAGTAACCATTTGCTTCAAAATTGACATTTGACGTTTAATGTTTATGAGGGGAAAGAAAGGGGGCGTCGCTCCTATGAAACTTGTGTCCTCGTCTGCGTATTTAAACTGCACAATCCTTTCTCTTCATTTGCACCTCATACAAAACAGCCTTTTTCAAGACTATCCATTTTTATCTAATAATTACAACGTACATAGATACATTTTGAATACAAGTTTGCGTTTTATTGTTTTAGTTTGTAATATTCTGCGACATGCTGCTCTTGAGTATATTCATCGTACTATTTAGCGGTTTAACAATACAGGAAGCATTGCTGTTGGAAAATCGCCTGGTCGCCCAACGATCGCTAATAAGTAGGTTGTAGAAAATGTTTGTACCCGCCATAGTCTCGACTTTCATAAGCGTGTAAATTATTACAATTAGTTCAAGGCAAATCAACGAGATGATAACGTACTGGAGAAGAGATATTTCTCCAACGAGGTATGGTTTCACTTAAGTGTCGCAGAACTATCGAACTTGGAGTGCCGAAAACCCCTATGTCTACCAGGAAATACCGTTTCATCCTCTAAAAGTAAAAGAGTGTATATAGCGATGTCGAGGAGGGGAATTGTCTGATCAATATTCATTGACGATACCGTTAATTCCGAACGTTACCGTGATGTTGCAACAGTTTATCGATTAACTTCACGATAACGAATTTCAAGAGGGTTTCTTTCAACAAACATGACAATGTAACTGCACAAGATCCTCAGACTTCACTCCCTTGGACTATTTTTTATTTCGTCACCTGAAAAATATGATTTATAGTAATCGTTTTTGCATGATTGACAAATTACGAGCTATAGAACTGCTGTTCGGAACATTACACAACAACAGGTTGCAAGAGGCGTAGCACCCTTAGATACTACTTTTGTTTATTTAACCCGCTCCAAAGATAAGACTTGAGTTCTTTTAAACTCTTTTATAATTCCAACATTTTTGAATAAAATTTAATACCTGAGATGATCATTTTTTATTACGTTTTATTAAAACTGAATGGGTTCAATTTATAAAGATATCATTTACTAGTTAATTTTTACTTTGCTTGCTAATTAATTTCGGTTTGCGTAAATGAATTTTAAGCTTTATGTTTACTAACTCCTTTCTTAATTGGTTGCAACGGCTAGCTCAAGTTAATATAAAGAAACGATTTCTGTTATCATTGCCCAAAATTATGCTCATAAGCTTGTGATATTAATAATCTTTAGCAATAAAAGTAAATCAAACATTGTACTCATTTAATTGAATTCCAAATCTGAACGAAAATGCATCAATATGTTGGTTACAGATATTTATAAAATCAGACCTAAATCTACAATAATCTTCTTAAAGGTAACATATAACAAATAAAATCTTTCTCATAATCAAATGTATTGTTCATCGTTAAATCATGAGAGTCAAATGTAAAGTTTCGAGAAATCAAACACAAAAAAAATGTATTTATTAACACAAACAAAAAAGGTTCTTACTTATTTTCGTTACAAAACTGATGATGTAATGCTGGCGTTTCTTTGACCGATGATAAGGGGACCTCAGATAGGTTAGAGCCTGCTCTTTCGATGATGTCACCTGTCGGCACCCTGGAACCGTTTCTTTATTGTCGTCCTTATCTTTTCTTATACCTTAGTGTAGTTGAGTAAGCTTCTAATTTTCTTTCATCAATTAATGATTATAGTAAATAATTGTTCGATATATTTACACTACACAGTATTTACTTAATCGTTCAATTTTAACTACAAATAGGCTGCGCAACAAAATGCAAGCTATTTACAACCCGCGAATGCCCCCTTTTGACACATCAATAAATTCGAGTTTTTTCCTTTATACTTCGATTTCCCAATTTGGGTCGATTACTGTTTATTATATTTATTGTTCACTATTTAAACTCAGTTGATTACGGTTCTGAGACATATAAAACGCGTGATCTTTACGTATTACGTCACTTTTTATTGTTTTAATGAGGAAGATAATTTTCTACGTCTTCCCTATTACCGTTAATTAATTCTTATTTGCAATTTTAACACTTTATAGGGCCGCGTGACTGTACAATGTCGCTTAGACTGCGAATTATGATCGCTTACTTATCATGACTGTTTGTATTCGCTCACCTTAAAAACTCATGATTATAACAGCGTCATTTCCTTCCACCACATTGATGCACTTGCGAATGCCACGTATTTTAAATATTTTCACATTGAATATATAGAACTTATTGAAACGGACTCAAGCTTTTCATCTTAATATTAATTACATTCAAATACAAATAAACAATAACCATTTCTTTATTCAGAAAAATAATATACAAATATCTAATGTCGTATAATTTAGCGCATTTTGATTTTTCTATAAATCCCGTTAGAAGGTGCACACAATCTTCGACAACACGAAGAAAAAAGTGGATATGTGTCTCAATAATGGTGGCGCAGACATCGAACATTTACTGTAGTGCTACCCATAATTGTTAATTGTTTCCATGTTTCAATTTGCTTTTTGTTCTTTGTGTAATTTTGAATAATTAAGGCACTCCTCTATTTCGTATGAGCGCATTATCATACATGTTACGGCAAATGGTCACTCATAGGAGCGGCGCCCCTTTCTTTGTTGATCGCACAGTATGTCGATGTAATGATTACTTTACGAAGTTCACTTTTGGTTGATGCACTTACTCAATATAAATGGTGACGTCACTATAGTCACCTTACTATAGAGGTGTAAACTTAAACCTGTGACGTCACCATCTTTGGCAAATTGGTTTGATACTTTTTGTTACATTTTTCACGCCAAATATAATCCATTTCTGCTAAGATATCTTAAGTGGAGTTTAGCCCTAAAACGAATTTACTCAATTGGTGAGAGTACACTCCTTGTGACTTAGTAGATATTACGTAAACAGTCTGTGAGACCCGGCGCCCCGGTTTAAGATACAGTTTTTTCGCAGAGTTGACTTTATTCCACTGGTAAGTTCTATTGTTTTTTAGTAAAATTTATTTTTATTTGTGTATATTACCTATGTTTTCATGGTGTCAAATTTATTTTTTCCAATAACTAGATAGGGAATATATTCTTTTAATTTTTGTTCTAGAAAATGAGTTACGAGGCAGAGCAAGAACAACTTCGTCGCTTATGGAAAGATGTGAAATCAGAGGAAGAACCTGACGATGATCAAGCAGAACTGGCATCTGAAGAAGATATTTTAGAGAAGAGAGCTGTTGATAGTGAATCAGAGCAAGACTGCGATGACGAAGATGTTCCTGTTTCTATCCCAAAAAAGTCAAGAGTGCCATCATTTATTGGTAAGAATGGAACTACTCGATGGAAAAAACATTGTCCCAATAAGGCCGTTCGAACAAGAAATGAAAATATCACTATTCATTTACCTGGCGTCAAAGAATATAGCAAAAATGCTAAGACAGTTCTTGAATGCTGGTCTCTCTATTTCACAGAAGAAATGTTGCAAATTATTGTTGAAAATACAAATTTGTATATAGCCAGGATCTCCCAAAATTATTCCAGGGAAAGAAGAGCTAAACCCACCGACATATGCGAAATAAAAGCTCTTTTTGGTTTGTTATATGTGGCTGGAACCATGAAAAGTGCTAGGCTGAATACCAAGGAATTATGGGATAGAACCGGACTCGGAATTGAGCGATTTTGGTTGGTGATGTCTCAAGATCGATTCCTTTTCTTACTGAGATGTTTGTGATTTGACGATTTGGAAACTAGAGAAGAAAGGCGATAGTTTGATAGGTTAGCACCAGTTCGAATTTTATTTGACAGTTTTGTTGAAAATTGTAAAAAAGCATATACACTGGGAGAGAATACCACAATTGACGAAAAGCTGGAGGCATGTAGGAGAAGATGTCCTTTTAGGCAATATATTCCCAGTAAACCGAATAAGTACGGACTAAAAATATTTGCACTCTACTTTCTCCTATGCAGCTAATCTGGAAGTTTATGTTGGAAAACAGCCGCCAGGTCCTTATGATCTACCCAACGATCCATCTAGTGTAGTGATACGACTGAATTTCGCGAACAAATAGAAATCTAACATGCGACAACTGGTTCACAAGTGTAGGTTTAGTGAACAAATTGTTTGAAGAGCACAAAATTACGTACATGGAACAATAAGGAAAATAAAAGAGAGCTGCCAATAGAATTTACCAACACAAGACATCGACCTCTACATTCTTCATTATTCGGTAACCAAGAGAATACAACCATTGTTTCGTATGTGCCTAAGAAGTATCGGAATGTTATTCTCATATTTAGTTTACACCATGATGATGAAATTGATGAATCAACCAATGAAAAATACAAACCAGAGATGATCACTTATTATAATCGTACAAAAGGTGGAGTGGACCTCTTAGATAAATTATGTGCCTCTTATGATGTAGCTAGAAATACAAAGAGATGGCCCATGGTGGTATTCTATGCTATGATGAATATGGCAGGTGTTAACGCTCAGGTTATTTACTCTTCCAATAACAAAAAATATGATCTCATAAGAAGATCGTTTCTTAGAGAGCGTACACTCTCTCTAACCAAAGACCAATTGACGCGACGTTCTTTTCAAATGAATGTTCCATCGTTAGTCAGAGAGAGAAGACAGGAAGTTGCAGGAACACTAAATAGAGATAATCCCGAAATTCCACCAGGAACTAGAAAACGTTGTTTTCTTTGCAAAAAAGATTCAAAAACAAAATATTATTGTCAAAAATGTTGTAAGTTTATATGTCTAAGTCATCTTGATTCTTGGTGTCCCACATGCTCAAGTGTTGCCAAACACCAATAAAAAATAATTTTTGATGTTATTTTAACATGTTCAGATGAAAAAAAAAAACAAAAAAATGTTTTTCTTTTTGCAATGACATTTTTCGGCACTGTCCTTTTTAACAGTAGGAATTAGAATTATGTTTTTTGTTTCTTAAGTTTTTTTTTGTATTAAAAATATTAATAAAGGTTATTTCTATCGTATCCATTTTTCATATATTCAAAAAAGTAGTTAACAAAAAAAAAAAAAAAATGACGTCGGCTCTACGAGACCCGGCGCCCCGTTTGTTGTCAAAGATCCAGGCGCCCCGACTGGAAGGTTAACATTAGGTACATTACTTAACTTTTTTATACACAATTGTTTTATATTAAGACATTTTATTACATGTCTCAATGCATTTTACTTGGGTGTTACAGAATTGTATTTTGCTGATTTCACAAACCTTTACAGTCACGAAATATATTCGCATTACTAGTTCTATTTAGTAGTTTGAGTCATAATAATCAGCTCAATGTTACTAACTTTCAGAACTGTCTGTATATACATAAGACATTATTTTCTTATCATTCTCATTTTTTTAAAGATAACTGTTAATTTCGTTGTAAACATTAAACACTTATACGTAAGTGTGCCACGACAAAATGTTACATAGCATTTCCTCCCACTATTTTCCAGACCCACCTTTACTAAAAAATACAGGAGTAAACTTTAGCAAACATACAGTGAAAGAGCAGGTGAAGTGTGTTTTATCTTTTTTAACAAATAAAATTTAATAGAAAAATAATCACTCAGCAAATTTAATCCATACGTTATCTAACCTCTCACATAATTATTTTCAGTGAAACCTAAATATGAGTTCTAATCAAGAGAGATAAAAAAATTAACATCTACAATGGCAAAAATATTGCAAACTCCTTTTGGATGTAAATGGTTCTACCAATACCTTGCAGCTTCAGGGGGTGAGTAATTTCATTAATTACTTAATATGTTATTTAATTGAAGCACCTAAAACATTACAGGTGCAATTACCACAGTCACGTGTGGTTTGCATTATGGTTGGACTTCTCCCTCACTGATAAAACTAGAAGATCCAAATTCTGAACCGTATATAAGCAGTGAAGAAGGTTCTTGGTTAACGGTGTCTCTAGTATTTGGTACAATACTAGGAGCACTTATTTCTGGTTTTGGTCTAAACAGAATTGGTAGAAGAACAGCCGTTTTGATAACAGCAATTCCATTTACAATTTCTTGGATTATGTTAGCTTACGGAAAATCTCTGACAACGTTAATTATTGCGAGAATAATTGCTGGTGTACCTGACTCAGTGGTCTTCTGCGCACTTCCGCTTTATCTAGCAGAAGTATCAGATTCAAAAATTAGAGGATTATCAATTTCGGTTATGAATTGTGCAGCAGGTTTTGGATATATTATAATGAATAATTTGGGAACGTATTTGAGTATTAAAGCAGCAGCGTTGATATCATCAGTGTTTTCTTTAATTTCTTTCATCATCTTTTTCTTTTTGCCAGAAAGCCCTTATTATTTAATAACTAAGAAAAAATTTGAGAAATCCAAGCAGAATTTGAGGTTATTCCAAGGAAAAATCGATATTGACCAGAATTTTAATTCTATAAGGAAAGCAGTGGAAGATGAAGAAATTACTAATACAGGAAGTTTTTTTCATTTATTTACAGTGCCTAGCAACCGAAAAGCGTTATGGATTGTGTTTGGAGTTAGGACTTTAAATCAAATGAGCGGAAGTATGGCTCTTAGTTTTTATCTGCAAAGTATCTTTGCAAACCTCCAAAGTGAAATACCTCCAAGCGGTTGGTCTTCAATTTATTTTGCCATTCAGGTAATATTTATAGCAGTTAATTCTTTATTGGTCGATCGAGCTGGAAGGAGACCATTGTTAATTTTATCCACTTTAGGAGTTTCTATCATGTTACTAACGTTAAGTATTGTTTTTTATTTGGATTCAATGAAAATGATTAACGAACATCTTTTGACGGTGATTTCATTGACAGCTTTAATTAGTTATATAATTTCGTTTAATTTAGGACTTCAGTCAGGGCCAATTTTGTTAGCAGGAGAATTATTTCCTACGTATGTCAAATCTTATGCTGTTTGTATTCATGAACTGTATTTCTGCGCTTTAAATATAGTCGCTTCAAAAATTTACTACTTGACTGAAAGTAGTTTTGGAATTCACGTACCATTTTTCATTTTTGGTATTATATCGACTTTAGGTTTGTTTTTTGTTGTATTTTGTGTACCTGAAACCAAAGGAAAAACATTAGAAGAAATTCAAAATATGCTAAAAGGTAGAAATGATGATAATCTGGAACTGCAACCAATAAAATGACGAAGTGCATGTTTTGACATAATTGTTAAGCGCAGTTTCATTCGACGAGTATGTACTAGGCCATCGAATTTCGTGTAACGCAGGTTTATGATTGTAACGAATAACAAATAATTTTGTTTTTTACCCTAGTTATACTTGGTTATTGCCGAACATTATTTCTTTATCTTAGCATTAGTATGAACATATGCAATAAATATTGGTTTAATTTTATTATTTGTTTTATATACCGGGTGGCCGATTAGTGTGCACATGGGAGATAACAGTTAACAGCTTCATTTGAGTGGATAGCAAAAAATTAAATGCAAAGTGTGGTGAAGTATCAGATGCAAATCTTAAACATATTTTGACTTATGCATGGTAGCTCACAAAAGAGTGGCAACACAAACTTACATTTTTTTAAATGACACCCTGTAAATTTTTATATTTTTGGACTATATGATTAATTTTAAGGCGGCCTTGTGTAACATTCCCTATACCTATCTTCACTGGGTTTCGAAGTAATGGATGTAGAATGTTCAATCAAGGTCAAGTTAAAGGTACCAGTTCATCTACATATTTTTGTTATGTGGGTATACTTCCACAGTCCTAAGGTATAACTTTACCATACAACTTGATGGGTGATAACATTATGCGAATTATTACTTTCCTCAAAAATGTTAAAGGAAACACCCTGTGTATTATGCACTCATTGAATAGCCTTTCTGTAATTAAGTCAAAAAACAAAAATTTATAATTTTCAAATAACGGCTCATGAATGTAATTGTTGAAAAATTCCATCGTTCTTTATAAAATAATAATAACTAACTGAAAACTGTCTGCAAAAGCTATGGTTCTAACAAAAGCTTAATCAAAATAACTCGTACCAAAGTTTAACACCTAGCTATTATAACAACTGTTCAAAATGTCTCCCATGATCTTCTAAACACTTTTCAACACGTATCCTACAACATTCTTTAACTTTTCGTTAAATTAGCGGTGTAATCGAGACAAACACGCTGCGAATTCGTGTTTTCATATTTTCCTTTGTTGCCGAAGTTTGCTCGTAAACAATTCCCTTTACACATCCAATAAATTAGAATCGAGGTTTGTTTGGCGGTCGAGCAAGTCTGTTAACCGCACCACCACGTCCTATCCATCTCCCAGGAAAACGTTGATTTAACCAGTCCTTAACGTTTCTAGCACAATGAGGAGGAGCACTGTCTTGTTTGAACCACATTTCCTGAGCAACGTTAGGTGAAACGTTTCGCAAATGTCCACACAGTTCTTATCCAGAAAAAGTACAGTACATATCTCCATTTAAGTGATCTTCAAAAAAGTATGGGCCAATGAGATATTCATCCAAAATTCCTACCCATACGTTAAGAGATCACTTAGGCTGGCTACTTGTTATTAGTAAGAAATGTGGATTATGGTTTGCATAATAATGGAAATTATGTTTGCTTACAGCCCTGTTTTTGTGAAAGGTGGTCTCATCACAGAAAATTAATTTTTCCAGAAATGGAACATGCTCACCAAGGTGATTTGGTATCCACTGGCAAAATATTTCTCTTCCACCATAATCTTGGTGAAGTTGGATGTGGCAAGGATGGAACTTATGTTCCTTGGTAATCGTTTCAATAGCTGTTCGACGGATTTACAAGTTATTGTTTAATTCGCGACTGCTAACATTAGGATTTTCAACTACTGCCCTCATGGCCCCGAACTCATTCTTTTCATTTATTACGGCTTTTGTTTTTTCCTGTTTTCTATGTTTCTAGTTCGTTCAAAACCTTCCAAAAGACTAGCGAATGATTCCCGTCTCGGCTGTCTTCCCTTATTTGGATATCTTGCCCTATAAATTCTATTACATAATAAACAATTATTTGGGCACTCTCCCAAAATAGTAATAATATTTATGAGGTCTTCTTGTGGATAATTCACTTTTCCTCAATAATTATTAAGACACTCAAACATACACACTTAATTGAATAAAAGACAATATATATATATATATATATATATATATATATATATAAAATTATTTAAATGATGTCAGGTCTGGTACAATATATAATCATTATACGTAAAACAACGATAGATTACTTCTGGATGCATTCTAAGTTAAAACGTTACCTTAAAATAGTTGTATAAGCTATCGCAGCATAGCACCACAGGATTACGTTTGTGATAAGGTTGCGTTTATTCCTTGGTAAACATGTTGTGTTAGTGAAAGTAACGAGTTCCTATCGCTGAATATTATTACTCTAGTTATTCATACGTGCGTGTTGTATAGGGGTTCCGTGGGAAATATCCAGATCGGATAGTGCCTAAAATTTGATTATAATAAGACTAATTACCCCATTTTCAATGATGTAGATTAGGATGCACTCAAGGACAGAACTACAAAACCGGCAGAATTCCTGCAGAAGGGCGGCAAAGCAAGCGTTTACACGTTCATGTAGATCATAATTATGAACTGAAGAGCTGGATAAACAAAAACGAGTCACATTTGGTGAAATTTGTAACGTGGCAACAGCGTTTTAAAATTTATAGGAAGTAGATTTGGATATTTGTGGTTCACACAAGGGTAAGGAGTCGTATTTTCCGATTTGTAGTAGTGACGTTTTAAATGAAGTCTTGTAGCGCAAGTTCGTTAAAATAAAAGTAATAATTTTTAAAGCACCACTTGTGTGTTAGAACTATGTTACGAGAGTAGTATTTTACTTAAAAATTCACATTCAGAGATGTGTGCTCCTCAAGGACAATGTTGTGTTGACACTTTGAATAGTTTATTTAGAGTTAGGATAAACATATAAACATGAAAATTCATGAGTGGATGCCTTTTTATAATTCCTGTGTACTATACGAGGTATGGTAAAGGGAGGATATTGCGATCAAGGAAAATTCGACCTCCAGATTTTGAACGATCTTTACGTATTAAGGATATCTGAGCCCATTTTGACCGTTTTGGCAAGCCATCTGCGTGTGTGTTTGTCTGTCCGTCTCTCTGCCTGCCTGCCTGCCTGCCTGCCTGTACCGCTCTGTCCGTTTTTCTGTCTGCCTGTCTGCCTGTGTGTCTACCCACCTGTCTGTCTGCCTGCTTGCCTGTGCGTGTGCGTGTGTGTGTGTGTGTGTGTGTGTGTGTGTGTGGGTGTGGGTGTAGGTATGCATGTGCGTGTGCGTGTGCGTGTGCGCGTGCGTGTGTGTGCGTGTGTGTATGTGTGTGTGTGTGTGGGTGGGTGGGTGCGTGCGTGTATGCGTGCGTGTGTGCGTGCGTGTTTGCGTGCCTGCGTGGGTGGGTGTGTGTGGGCAAGTGGGTGGTCGCGTGCGGCGTGCGGGCGTGCGTGCGTGCGTGGGCGTGGGTGCGTGGGTGCGTAGGTGCGTGGGTGCGTGAGTGCATGGGTGCGTGCGCGCGTGAGTGCGTGGGTTCGTGCGTGCGTGCGTGCATGTGTGGATGTATGCTAATACCCACGATAACTTCAGAACGAAAACGCGTACCTACTTACAATTTTGTATTTAAACTTGTTTGAATTTCTCCTGGAGCTGATTAGATTTTGGAAGAAATCTAGCGGCGTAGAGGGAGGTGTATTAGCAGCTGCGTTTGCTTTTATAAAATATTTCTGAAACGGCTGTATATTTCAGAGATATAAAAATAGCAATATATAGACCTTAATTATATAAATTAATTATACTCGATGCAATCTTTTGATACGTCGCATAATTTAGCGGCAAACAAATACCCAAGGTAGAATTCTTTCAATACCTGAATAATAATTAATTTTATAAGAAAATGAGTAGGAATATTTTTTAAAGAAAATTTAATTTTACATAACTTTTCCTTATGAAGTTTCTCAACATAAAGCGAAATATGTGCAAAAATTAAAGAAATATGATTGAAAATGCTTAAACCGTATTATCAAAATTTTTATAGAAGCGGGAGGGTTTGGAATTTTTTTAAGTTAATATGTAGATGTTTATTAACCTCTATCTCACATGAAGTTTTAAACGTCTGTTTGACATTTATTATTGCTTTTGTGTTTACAATGTTGCCTATTTTCGTAATGAACTTATTATAAAAGTGGTTGCATAACTATCCTAAGAATGTTATTATTAAAAGTATTTTATTTCACAGATAGTTTAAAGCTTCTATCCAGATTGGTACACCCTAAGATAGTAAAGGTAAGGTTGCACCATTATAAGCTGTTTTTAAAACTCTAGATCCTAAGCCCCAATCTATTTTTGCATATATTGAAATTGCACTAATAAACTTAATACATTTTGATGTAACATAAAAAACGTGATTATCAAATGAAATCTAAAGTAACGAATAATTCTTGAATTTGTTCCAATTTTTAATTATTTGAGTATATATTAATTTTAACGTTATTAGAATATCTTGCAACAAAAATTTCCTAAGTTTTTAATTATTCATTCAATTTGGATTGAATTTTACATTTTTTTTTGTTAACCTCAATGTTATACAATTAAATACACATTGAAGTACTTTTGGTTGCGTATACCTTTATACCAAACACCTTTTATTATTACAATGGTTTTTCAACAATTTATAATCTCATGCATTTTAACTTTACATTTGGCTATTATAAATTTCTAATCTCTGGAATTTTAACACACATTTGGCTAGTTTATAGATGACACTCTTTCTTTTTACATAAAAGTTTTTTGATTGAGTTAACTTTGATGTTAGGTTGCTGAAGCATTTCTAAATAAGTTTCTGAATTAATTTTCAATCTTCGCTAGAAGGATATTTAAAAAGGAATTGTTTCACTAAGGAAATAAAGTTAAAGAGTGCTGAGTATTCATTGCTTTCTTCGCATATTGCGGTTTCGAAGTATTCCATTCGCACAATTTATCACAAAGCGCTCACCTTCTATTTTAGAGGTATGCGAATCTATTATTCTGTGGACTTTTCTAATTACTCATTACAATTTTCAGCTTGAACTTTCCTTTGACCTTGCAGATGCACTTCTAGTTGCACTTGCAGTTATTTTTGTCCTGGTTATTGTCGTTACTGTTCCATATTTTTTTTACAAGTAAAAGAACTTTAATAGTATAACATATGTACTTGTATATGTTGTAACTTACCTAGAAATTCCATCTTCATACATGTTTGGCTCATCTCGTAAAAAAATAACTTAAGTAGAATATCATCCATCATCGTAGAAATCAACAAAAGGTCAGACGTTTTTAATCAACGTTCTGACACCTATAACCTCATTTCCTTTCTGCCCCTTTCCGTAATACTGAGACAAGAAAAACTACTAGAATAACTCCTTGCTTTCACTAAAATATTATTCACCTTTAACCTTATCTGAAACCCCCTTTTTCTCCTTCCTTTTCTTTGTTTTTTTTGTTTGCAATCTATAATTATAATTGTTTAAAATAGTGCATTACTGTATCACTAAATCACTTACTTTTCCATTAGACCTTTAATTTAATTTTTCTGTAAATCGTTCTATTCACGACGACCGCTTTGTAAACAGCTGTCGGCTATATTTTTATCTTTTAATCTGTGTGACTTATTAACTATCTGCGCACAGTAGTTTAGTTTTAGATATCATCTATATATTTGAAATTTTAATTTGATATTGGTAATTGATTAAATTTTATTTTTTCTTAACGTTCTTTTTCAAATTCCTTAAATTAAATTTTTGTTAGGACATAGCAAGTACTCTGAGTTTAAATTATCATTTAGCATATTAACTTTTTACGATTAAAAAAACCTGCTTCATCTTAGGAAGGCTTTTCGAAATTAATCAGGTTCCTATTTATCTACAATTATAATTTACTTTCGTGTATCCTTTCGTACTTTTAACGTTTTACGGATTAATTTTGTTGAAACTTGTGTTGTCAGTATCTTCTTTTTATTTTATTTTCTTTAAATTTTTAAATTAACCGACGTATCTACGTTAGACACTCATAAAATTTGCTTTTGTTTAATTGAATTTACCCCATTTTGGACGTTAATTGCTAGTTTATTTGTCTTTTGTTAGAGTTTATTGATTTTGAAACACGTTTTGTTTTAATGTGTATTCTTTTTATGTGATTTAATAGTTATAGATTTTGTTGTATCCCGCAACACTTTTTTCTTTTCCCTATTAGCTTCTCCTTCCTACGGTTACGTACTCGCCCCTTTCTGGCATCGTTATTCATGAGTTGGGATAACAGTGATTTCTGATTTTGGGGAGCTACTCCTGGCGCCCTTTTTATCTCTGCTGGAACTTTCTTGACCCCGCCCGAACCTAGACGCTAGCGATTCCTTACATCCGCAGGTGAGTAGTGACCCATCTCTTTTTTCTCTTTTTTTTCTCCACTTCCCGTTTCTGCACGTAACAATCTTTTGTAGAAACCAACAGAACTTTAGATTTTGTATGATTCAATTTTGGTATTTTTGGTCTAATTCACAATTCCTTTTAAATCAACATTTTCAAAACTTTCTACTTTAATACTGCTCTTTCCTTTTGATATTGTAACCAAATTATCAGCAAAAGCAACTAATTTAGCATTTTTTCTTAATTTTATATTTATTAATGAGTTAATATAAAATAATCCAAAACCCTGGAGCACGACACGAACCTTGGGAACAACCTTTCGTTGTTGTTTCTTTGCAAATGTAGTTTAGCTGTAGTTTTGCTTTTCTACTATCAAAAAAATCCTTATTTCGTTCCTAAAGTTAAACTCTATTAAAGCGAAAAAAATAGACGGCCACCAAGCAGCATCAAATGCACGTTGTGCATCTAAACTATTTAACATTATTTCTTGATTTTGTGCTGTACTTGAATCTATTTTATTTTTTAATAACACTATTGCATCAGCGGTACTTGATTTAGGTTTAAATCCAAATTGATTAGAATTTAGAAATTCTTTTGAATATCAATAATGCATTATTCTAGTTATAAATAATTTTTCCTAAGCTGATTGGCCTAAATTTTTTAATGCCGTTCTCATTTTCTTTCCCATGCTTAACTATTATAATTATAGATTTTTTCCAAATGTTATGAAAAACTCCTCTTCTTCGGTATAGATTAGATTTGGTATTCAGTAAAAATTCTGATTAAAATATGTTAAAATATATTAATTTATACCATTTGCCATAATTTAATTTGTTCATATCTTTAATTTCATGTATTGTAAAGTCAAAATCGTTACCAGTTTTTAAATCTTGTATAATATTCTGTCTAATGTTTTCTATTTCTATATTGTCAATTGGAATTATATTTTCTGATAAATATTCTACTGGAGGATTCAAATTTTCTGTAAAGTTGTCCGTTTTTTTTTTGTATAGTTAAAGTAGAACAGTTTTAATTTTATTAGACGCCTATAATTAACCATGTCCCAAGGATTTCAAGCATGTTATATATTTTTTCAAGGCAATTCTTACTTTTTTATTTGTTTTAAACATAATTTTTTTATCATCCTATATTTTTTCTTCTTCTCTGAGGTCTACGTTCTTTTTACCTTTTGAAATTTTCTTCTTAAAACTTCTTATTATTGTTAGTTCTAAGTTTCATCATGAAATTGTGTGTGTGTGTGTGCGTGTGTGTGTGTGTGTGTGTGTGTGTGTGTGTGTGTGTGTGTGTTTGTGTGTTGTGTGTGTGTGTGTGTGTGAGTGTGAGTGTGAGTGTGATGTGAGTGAGTGAGTGTGTGTGTGTGTGTGTGTGTGTGTGTGTGTGTGTGTGTGTGTGCGCGTGTACGTGTACGTGTCCGTGTGCGTGTGGGTGTGGGTGTGGGTGTGCGTGTGCGTGTCCGTGTGCGTGTGCGTGTTCGAGTGCGAGTGCGAGTGTGAGTGCGAGTGCGAGTGTGTGTGTGTGTGTGTGTACGTGTGTGTGTTTGTGTGTTTGTGTGTGTGGGTGCGTGCGTGCGTTCGTGCATGCGTGCGTACATGCATGCGTGCGTTCGTGCGTGCGTGCGTGTGTGTGTGTGGGGGGATATGTAAACATCGAAGCGGTCACACCGTTTAAGCTTTGTGCATTATTTTGACTGTTTGTTTTAAATACAAGGCATTTGACCTACATTAATAACTATTTGAAAGTGCATCTTGAAACACTTAAAATAATTATTAAACAAAAAGTGAAAATCCTTAAGACACTTAATTCAAGTGTTGAAGGACAAATTTCAGTTTCATGTTTGCATTGTACGTATAGCTTTATTATTTAATTATATAAATTTGCTAGCACTTTTATGGTATATATGCATGTACGGGAACGTAATGATAAACTTTGACGCATGTGTAAAATAGAAGAATAGGTGTAAAATTGCTAGCGTTCTAATTGATCAGTACATCTTCTCTTCGGGTTTGAATCTTAGTGACTAAAGGGATTGTGTAGGAAGCGGGAATAACCATCAAGTGAATTAATGAAGGCGATTAACGATGAGACGTTTTAACACGTGATTGTAACAAACGCGTTAAAAAGTCGAGATCGTTAATCGCGCGTTAATACACGAGTTGTTACAATATTTTACAGCGATTCGCTTTCTTTAACTTTCCTGTTTATTCAAAGTAAGTATTTTATGCCGACCAGACTGCCATCTCGTAATGAAGGGGCAGAACGTCTGACAGTTCTCATTCTTGACGCAATACATTCATTGTTAGTTGTTTCATACAAATCAGTGCAGCGCCTTCTATCAACTTCATTTCAACCGTTTATTAATAGACCCTATTGATAAATGATTTAGAGTTGCTTAATAATTTCCATTAATAAACGGTTGTCTGAAAGCAATATTTTACTTATGGCTTCATGTATAAAAAAGTAAAAATAAATCATTGGTAATTTCCGATTGTATTCCTAGAGAAACTTGTAATTCCAATAATACAGTGATGGACACTTTACATTTTTTGATTACATTAACTTTTAAAGCTTCCTATGCAAGATTTTTATAACTAAAGCTAAAATTATCCTTAAAAAAGATGCCTTTACACACAGACATTTTCTCATGTTTTTTTTTACTTTGTTAGACCCAAGGGACCTCAAAACGGATATTTCCGGTTTCTGTCCAATTTAGAATTTATTGGGCGATTGCAATAACATTTTCCTTTAGGTGGGAAATAATTGTAATTTAATGACCTGTTTACATTATTTGGCGCTTCACGCTTTCTTTCAATATTGAAGAGAAACTTAAAACAATTATAAACTAAAACGGCATCTCTAATATTGCTCTTATAGGAGTATCGAGTTGTCTAACTTTGAGTACAGCCCCCCTCCCCCAAACCATAAACTATAAAGCTCGTATTGTGTTCAATACATTTTCTAACACTAATAATATATTAAAAAAAACCGCTGCCAAATTATCTGCCATAATGCTTTCTCTTATACGTAAATAAATAACTTCAAAGTACACAATATCTGAATTTGAGTCACATCGGTTTTTAAACACGATAATTCCCTATTTTTGATTTGGCATTTTAAATTTTTTAATTTTGACAAATGATTTATTCTTAGCGATTTTAAAAACGGTGCGCCACTGGCAGTTTTTAAAATTTTTTTATTTAGATAAAGTTTTACAAATTAACAAAGTTGTAAAACTGATCGGTAGCCCAC
>JARFJB010000708.1:72500-332500 GCA_036346205.1 Vesta saturnalis | reverse complement strand
AAGCAACTTCATAAAGAAAGCCTGTGTGTACGTACGCACGCTGTAAAGATCCAGAAAACATTACATTAATTCGCACTTTAATTATTTTTAATTTATCCCTTTGTTACAGAAAATGCTCTGATGTACATAAAACAATTAATTTTACCTCTTTTTCCGTAATCAAAAATCGTTTAAGATTTCGACGCAAGACCCCCACCAAAACATCGAATCATTTTTCTCCAATTCCGTCCCACCGCGAATTAGCTCATTACCCAATCACGCTAGAGCGCGGACTATATAATTCGGTGACTCCGCAAGTAACGGAAACTGTACCTTGCTATCATCAGCTCTGTTGCAATTGCCGCTGTTGCGAATCGCTAACACAGAACCCACATATTTAGAACCTTTAGGTTCCTCAATAGTAGACTACATCCTTGTTTCAGAACCCATAGCCCACTATTTCGATCGCCAGTGCTTTACAGGCACCACGATCACTTCAGATCATCTACCACTACTGGTCAAAACTTCATTCCTTAAGAGTCGCTTTGAAGAATTCCGCAACCTTGAGCTTCCCGAAATCCAACTCGATTACGAGAATCTTTTCTTTGCTCCCATCAAACTCGACCAGGTCAACTCGTACTTCAAAAAAGAAAAAAAATCATCCCCAGGTCATGACGGCCTGAATCGTAAAATCCTCCGACACCTGCCCGACCCAGCCCTCCGATACAACCAATGCCTGATCCTATCCCACTTCCCGACCGATTAGAAATCGGCCTCCACGGTTATGATACCCAAACCTCACTCCGACCTAACCGCACCTTTCTCCTACAGACTTATCTCCCTCCTGAGCTGCCTCGGAAAATACTTTGAGCAGATTCTAGTCAGGTGACGCAGGGACCACCTCGAATTCAACGACCTCCTTCCCAACAGCCAATTCGGCTTCCCTAGTTGAAGCTGCTCACAGGGCATTCAATTACAAGCAATGCAATCTGGCTGTATTTCTGGACATTAAGCAGGCATTTGCCAGGATATGGCACGCCGGTCTCCTACACAAGATCTGAAACCTCAACATACCTGACCCTTTCTCCACACTCTTACTCTCGTGCTCTCGGCTAATCGGTCAGTTCGGGTCAAAGTAGGGAAAATATTTTCCGATCCTTTTTAACCTACAGAAGGCGTACCGCAAGGTTCTGCCTGAGCTCGTATCCTTTACACCATGTTCGCATCCGAAGTTACACAACCCGGAGTAGTCGTTGCGCCTATAAAACATACATCCGACCTGTTATGGATTTTCGAGCACCCTATATATGTATATTATATATATATATATATATATATATATATATATATATATATATATATATATATCAACATTAACCCCAATCACCTTTCCTCTATCGCTTCCTGTGAACGCCGAATACTCAGACGCAGCACAGGTTCCCTAACGACATCACAATACAACAGGCAAACGTACCACCCATCACACAGAATTCAAACACTACAGAGAAACTTTGCACACAGAAGAATATTTGGCGATACAATCCCAACCCGAGAGATCCTTACCACCCCATATAACTACCGTTTTCCTCAATTCTCACGGAATAAACCCAAACTAAAATTCAAACCCCCCCCCTCCCCGCGATCTTTACTCAACTCCCCGAGGAGATAGAAGACTCCCTAGATAATGTTCCATATGCCCTCCGCACCCCCCCTTCTATTCGTTGACGATCTAGCAGGATACCGGCAAACGAATCGGATTAACCACTCTAAGCACGTTACACCCCAGTAAACAACACGCACACCAACCAATTATCACAAATATGCAAATAAATCTAAATATTTTTCTTTTTTTACATCAAAATAACTACATCTCATGATTGTAAACTATACAATAACACAAAACATCGCAACACCAACAAGAATGGATTGACCAGGGCTGAAGAGGAGAAGTACTACTGAACAGTCTACGACTAAGATATATATATATATATATATATATATATATATATATATATATATATATAGCGATTTTCTTATTCAAGTATTATTATTTATTATTTAAACCACGTTGCTGCGTTAATTTGAACTGGCTACGCTGTAAATAATTAACATTAAATAAAAAAAATAAATCTGATTATTAAATCAATTTAATTAGCTATAACTCAGTATGAGACTCTCTCAAAGGGGATAGGGGTTTTTATTAGTTCGCATCTAACATTTTTATTTACAAATTGCATATGCATGATTGAAAATTAAATAAAAACAAATTGTGTATTAAATTTAAATAACATTTCTTGTTTAACAAACTTTTATGGTGAAAGCATTGTGTACGCATGCGCTGCGCCTTGAAATCGTTTTATAAGTACTCAGTTCCATGTCAAATATCAACAATATTTGCCGATTTGTAAGTATCGCTTTGATTTCATTTACATTAGAATTATTGTTTATTAAATTAATGTTTGGCTTTCGCCATTTCAGAAATGGATACACGTCGTACAAAATCATTCACAAATATACATAGAAACACAATACACAAATGATAAATGTTCCAAGCAATTTTATGGTTATGATAATTGGAAAAGATGACTCACATATGCTGAAGTAATCTATTCGAACTGCAAATATTAAAGATGAACTATCCCAAATTATGTAGAATGTTGATCTTCATATCTACGTATTCCATAATAATGTTGATACTGCACTGCCATTTTTGAATGTAATGTTTACTTCCATTAATTCCATACATCTTCATTAATTTTCTTTGTTCAATTAATTATGAAGGTACGTTGCACTTTAATTTAATAATTATACTGAATAATATAATTAACATTTTGTCGGATGCATTAATTTAAAATTTTCATAAATTTTGATTGAAACACTTTTCTTTTTAGTTACCGGTGTTGATAATTTGTTTTTATCTTAGATAAAGCTAGGTTAAAAAAACATCAACTTGGAATTTAAAAAAAAATAATAATAAAAAAAATTTGATCACCCGAAGTTCGACAATATTCTTCACTATTAACATCAATCGGAAAATCTTAAACGATAACCTAGCTTTTACTATTATATCTATACTCGTTCGATTGTTCTTGATTTTACAATTTCCGCAGTTATCACGATAAAAAAAAACAATTTATTTAAATTTAAACGCGACATGTACTAATTTCTACAAGTTATACACTTGATATATGCTGAGAGAGCTTGTAAAACTAGGAACAAACGTTCATATCACTTTCTATGCATGAAAATCATATTATTATATGAGTCTCTATCAATGGTTGGGTCGGACTCTTTAGTGTGTAAAGATGTGTCTTTGTAAGAACATCCAGAGCCCAAATACCTAAAACAATAATAAATTAGTTAATTACAAATTAATACGACCCGCAGAATTGCAATTTTTAATTTATGTTCCAGGCAAAGGTCTGCAAGAAAAATGGAAAAAACCATAAAAGGCGGTTACCGGAAGTATCTGAAGTCACTAGAGACAAAATCCGGACAGTCGAGGAAAGAAGTCAAGAATTATTTGTATGCTGCACAGCTGTCTTTCCTGCAAAGTACAGTACTGTTAGGACCCACAGAACCTTCACCGAATGTTGAACAAGGAGAAGGTGTGCAATGTAACATAGAAGAATATTTTCTAGATGAAGGCGATAATATCGCAGAACATCCGCGCACGAGCAGTACTACATACAGAAGGCAGAGAAAAAGTCTGGAAGGTAAACTGGAACAGTATATAGATAACTACAATGCATCAAAAGGACACGCCATGGAAGAGTGTGACAATTTGAATTTTTTCAAATAATTGCTGCCTACCGTGAAGCCGCTTACGATGTCAAACAAGGTAATGATTATTCGTTAAACCACCAGAAACAAACAATTTCTTAGTCACTGGGAAGGACAACATTAAATTTCCCGGTTGCCCCGCCAAGTCAACAACTGTTGATCGTGCCGGGAGGGAGCAGCACTTTTAGCACTATACCTACTGGAAAGGCGCCGCGTCGTCCCAAAAGAAGCGCAGAGCCGACAGTCCGTCGGCATTTGTAGTATTGCAGTCGGCGTGGAAATGTCTGCGGGAAGATGAAGGGGACTCGATTGAATTAGAATTAGATTCACCTCGTTGTACACATATGCACATTTACTTCCATTAACTCTCTACATCTTCATTAATTTTCTTTGTTCAATTAATTATGAAGGTACGTTGCACTTTAATTTAATAATTATACTGAATAATATAATTAATATTTTGTTGGACGCATTAATTTAAAATTTTCATAAATTTTGATTGAAACACTTTTCTTTTTAGTTACCGCTGTTGATAATTTGTTTTTATCTTAGATAAAGCGAGGTTAAGAAAAACACCAACTTGGAATTAAAAAAAACTTTAATAATAAAAAAAAATTTGAACGTGACCCGAAATTCGACAATATTCTTCACTATTAACATCAATCGGAAAATCTTAAACGATAACCAAACTTTTATTATTGTATCTATACTCATTCGATTGTTCTTGATTTTACAATTCCCGCAGTTATCACGATAAAAAAAAACGATTTATTTAAATTTAAACGCGACATGTACTAATTTCTACATTTTATGCATTTGATGTATGATGACAGAGAGCTTCTAAGTCAGAAAAAATTCCTTTTATAGATTCTCATGGTAACCAAAACCTTACATTGTTTTGCTTTTTGAAATAAAGGTCCCTTATTGGCCAAAATAAAACTGAAACTTGCTAAAAAAATCTATTTTTGGTCATAACGTTCTTAATCCAACTCTGATTTCAATTATTTTTGCATTTTTGAACTCCTGCTTCTATTGATTTATTTCATTAAACACACATATTCACATTCATATTCTGCGTTCAAAACTACATAAAAAGATATTTATTTCACTTGATTCTGTTAGTTTTTAGAGAAATACTATCTCAAAATATTTAATTTAAGTACCTAACCTAACTTTTATAATTTTGTATTAAAATTACATATTTACTGTTAATTTCTCTTGGGGAACAAGGGACACCTATTATTATATAATTTATTATTTGTAATTTATTATATAATTTTGTCACTTTTTATGAAACTGTCTTAGTTTATAAGTTTTTTTTTGCTTAAATTGTATTTATTATATTAATTCATTGTGCACACATGTAGATCATGATCTTATATATGTTTCTAATATACTTCTAATTGCTTCACACTTTTAATTTACGCCTTCTGTGAGATCCCAATTACATGTCTCCGTATCATAACCTTTCTTACATTCGTAGATTTTTTATGATTTGAATTGATGTTCTTTATATTATAATTAGAATACTCCTTGTAATTAATATGTGCCATGTGCTTATAAGCTTGAATTGTACTGTTTTGTATGTGAAATTACATATTTATTTATTACGAACTTAGCCGTACAACCTTTCTATGTAGATTTGTAACAACCCCTTTAGAGTTGTATTAAAATATACCTTAATTTAAGGTCTTTCATTCGTTCTGTTGTAAATATAAGAAAAATTTTAATTATTTTTGTATTATAGGTATGTGGTAGGCAACTTAATTTGCATATCTTTTTAGGGGTTTATAGTGTATATTTTCTTAAAGGTATACTTCCACTTCCATAAATTATTGTTTTCTGATCATTTGATTTGCGCAACGCGTCATCATCATCATCTGACATGATCATCGAACTTGAAAAGCATCCATTTTGCTTACTTCCTGATGAACATTACAGCAGGAAGCTTTGTTGTTTTGGTTTTCCACCTAAATTTTAGTGTATAGTGCCATTAATTTGATGGTAAGATATCTTTTAACGCGTAATACTAAAAATTAATACATTTGCTCTTTTCAGGCACCTTTTTACTGTACTTTTCATTTTTTTACTGTTACTTTAACTTTTGCTTTTACATTTAATATTACCGCTTTGGATTGCACAATTAATTTTATTGTTGCGTACGCTTTCATTTTATGATTGCAATTTTTGCATTCAAAACTTTAAAATAATGCAATAAATACTGGATTCAAAATTTCAAGAAGAAAAATTCCTTTCATGGGTTTGTTTACTACGTAAAAAATTATTTCAAGATATTGCGCAATAATGGGGCAAGGATGACATCACCTTGTTTGACCGTTTCGTAAACATTTAGATACCAGAGGGTATTAAAACATTTGTGTACAAAAATTTTACAAAGGTTTTTATGTAATGATTTTTTTAGTAATTTAAGGATAGTTTTAAGATATATTTTATTTAATCATTTCACATTAACTGTTAATAAACATATTTGTATATTTTTTTATTGTTTTACGTTTTGATCAAATTTTAGTGTAAAACTCGGTTTAGTTGTTCCGACATTATTAAAAATAACTTGGCGTCCGAGATTATTTTATTAGTATTACATTGCATTTTTATTATTTATGTTAAGTGAAAATAACAGCAGATTTAGAGGTAATTGAGCAAATCAAAATTATTGAACCACCCTACTTAAACTACCGACTGGGACAAAGGCATTATTTGTGGTGAATGGTTAGTATCTCCAGTTAGTTTAATGATTTGTGTGTTTGGAGAACTTATTTCTCTATGTCTTTATTTCTTTATTTCATTATTATATTATTAAATTTATTACACCATTTACACCACAATCATTTTACAGATGGTTGATACTTCAGTATGAATCTGTTATACTTTATTGCTTTTATAACTAATATGACACACTGCAAGTTTCATAAAGTTGACTTGTATTTAATCAATATGTACATAATCGTACACCACTTTTATATACAAATATCCATAAAACTTCTTTAAAATTTAATTAGTATAAATGCTATGTCAAATATGAACTCTTTATAATCCTATCCCTTTTACTATATATATATATATATATATATATATATATATATATATATATATATATATATATATATATATATAAGCTATAAATAAGTAAATGCTAACCATAAGCATGAGCATACTAACAAACGAGTTTAATTATTTAGTCGACTTCTGCCCTGAAGTCTTCATCTATCTTGTTGCTTCCCCCCTGAAGTAACTATTCTATCTTACCGTTTCCGTTCTGAGGTCTTCACCGACCTACTTAACCGTCGAATGTATTTTACTTCTACCTGCCGGCCCATTTGGGGAAGTTATAAAATTTTCTATCACATTTATCCGACCAATTTCCAGTTAGGAAAACCTCCCTTCTGCCTTTGGTAGATTATAAATCGTTCTTGTCTGTAAAAAAAAGAAACACCGCAATACCTGTACACTAACACTTCTCTGAAGCGTAAGTCCGCGGGAAACAAGTATCCTTACACAAAATCCTCCTCTTTGCTTTTAGGAGTAGTCCTGAAAAGTACTGAGGTCTTCTAAGGCGCATGCCTCTCGAGGTGATCCTTTTACCTTTGCTTATCCGAAAGGTGTAGGTCTGTTCGATTTAGCACTCTTCTACTTAACCAATGGAGCGTACGCCCGTTTGGCTAAGTAATCCTTCCTAACACACAATACCTGAACACTTCTACGACTGAACTGGAAAATCCAGTAAAACTTGCAGACACTTGATCGATTACATAATCGCCCCAAACCTACGTCTCAAGCCTGATTTTCTTGAAAAATCGTTATAATTCCTGACAACCCGTCATTAATACTGAAATTTTTGTGTCCGTATTCAGAATATCATTAACGTATTACAAGCCGCTTCCTGAAAGAAAATCAACTTTTTATACATTAAATCAAATTTATATATCGTAAAAATTCCGATTTAATTCTTTCTAAAAAGCATTCCGTTTGTATAATATTTTTCCAGTTAGCGATAAAATCAATCGCATAGAACATAGAACATAAAACTGTATACCATTTTAATAATTACGAGATTATCAGATTTCTTAAAACCGTTGACAGAAGGATACCACCTTCATCTGTATTCCAATTCACGGTCCATGTCATGTTACCTCTTTCCTTTAATCAAAAAGAAAACATTACGCCAAAACCAGAAGTTCCAGTTTATTAAATAGGAGAAATGTTCGTTTGAAAGCCACTGTCTTAAAAGATTTGACCTGGTGACCGATATTTATATAAAGGCATTGCACTCATAAAAGTGATATCACCTCTTTTGTTAAATTCCCAGAATATTTTTATAGAAATATTCTTTTATATGTATGAACGTTCGAATAGTTTTAAAATTGCAGTTCGTAGAATTTAACGTAGTATTGATTCTTCATTTTATCCTTGAGAATAAACGGTATTAATTTTGTAAGTAGATTTTTACGTTAAATTATTAATTTGGGTGTGATTGTGATTAGTTGAGTTTAAATAATTACATAAAGTAAACCAAGGGGAATTACTACGGTAAAGCCAGGTTCAATAAGTTAACGACTTTAATCAACAGACACCCCGATACCCAAGGCCCGTCCGCCGACCTTCTAGAACCTCTGGAGGACTACCTAGTGATCCTGTTTTGCGTATTAAGATAGTTTTGTTTTGTTATCTGCGTTATGATTATAATAAGTGATATATTTTAGACTTAAGTTCAATGTTTAGAATGCACACAAGCACGCACACACACACACACACACACACACACACAAACATCATGGCCGATCTTGGCAAAACTGTGCCAAACGTAAAATGAGCTAATAAGTCGATTTAGCGCTAGCGAAAAAAAAGGCGATTGCATAACCTTCTACACCTATATATGCATATGTGGGTTGGAAGGTGAAAATCCAAGGTCCTATCAAGGTATCCAATTGAAAACAATTTCAGTGCAACCGGAAGATGAAGAATATTGAATTTGAAAGTAAGGCGCCACCTGACTTTCAATTATTAAAATAATCACGTCATGAAATAGATCTTAACGTGCGCACATGTCAGAAATGCAAGCTGTTCACTCAAAAATAAAAAAATAGACAAAATTCCACATTCCTCAAAACTTCTCTCATGCAGTGCTCTAGCCAACACAACACCCACTCTAATTTTAGGTTCAACCTGTAAATTGATTTCACCTATTAGAATTTGAACTTCGATTCATTAATCTTCAGGCTTACAGAAAAAGAATACATACATAACCAATTCGCTCCTTTCAAAAACGCAGTACTTTACGTTTCATTAGCACGAAAGTAACTTAATACTTTCACCGATTACTAAACTTTCTCTATTAAAAATAAGCAAGAACGAGATACATAAAAGAATCGTACATGTTAAAACGCAAACATTCACACGAACAAAAAAAATACTGCACAACCCGCAACTCTAAATGCTCATCTCGGTAAATTCCTCTACCAAAATAGAAAAATAATAGCTCATTATAAATTTTACACAAACGGCGGTTCTCAAATTTTTAATTTAACGTACAAAAACAAGGAGCTCGGAATTGTCTCAATCGTTCCAAATGTAAAATAATTCAATGTAAAATTTTCATACACACAATCACATATTTATAAAAACTCTCTATACTATTTCGAAAAACTAAGCACTAAACTAACCTAAAAAATCGAAAACTAACCTAAATAAGACAAACTAACTTAAAACTACAACACCACAATTAACTGTACACACTACGTTCACTCTACTCAATATTCAAGCCTGTGCATGCTTTTTATTGGTAGTATATGGCCGAGATATCTTGGGCCACGTAAGAGATTGCGATGCCGGTCACGGGATCAAGGTATTGATTTATTTCACAACCGTAGACCCTCGACATCTTGCTGCAGGCCATCTCTCAAACTCGCCATGCCTCTTGATTAGTCGCCTCTTACGACACGCAGTAACATCTGCTGTAGGAAAATTCTTACCCTGTCCCTTCACAGGGAAAGCGTAGGGCACTCGACACTAAACAATCCAAAAAAAAGGTCAACTAATTCCACTCGCTCTAATTATATCTTCCACATAATCAAACGTGACGCTAAAAACCATTTACTCGCGCAAAATGAAATTATCCGAATGGGTTAGAAATCCCAAAACGATAAATAGTAAGCTCATAACTAGTCGTGATAAATTCGTAACACGAAAATTCCAAAACTCGTTCAAAAATTATAAACAATTCCAAATCGAACATAACTTCACTCTGTACTCAACATAATAAGGTGTGTAAAAATCTTAAAATTCGAAAAATCTAAAATCGGGCTATTTAAAGTAAACTAAACGAGCCCCAAAATCATACACACTCACATAAACACAGATACGGCAAAACAAACAATTCGAACCAAACAAAATATAAGACAGCATAACAAACGTGCCACTCGTTCGGGCGGAAAATTACTGGTTACATACATGACACTCACTAGAAGATCAACACGTACATGGTACAGACATAGCTTAGTGCCTGCGTGATTATTACTCAAATTACATAAAGGGCACTTGTTCCAACGCAATAAAATAAAAAATCGGTAATAAAATATCACTAATAGCAAGGCGCCACCTGACTTTTATTTTTTAAAACAATCACGTCATGAAATAGATTGTCCGCATGTCATGAATGCAAACTGTTTACTCACAAATCGTCATTATAAATTTTACACAAACAAGCGGTTCTCAAATGTTTAATTCAGCACACAAAAACAAGCGTAGAATTTTTCTCTATCATTACAGATTTAAAATAATTCCACCTATAATTTTCATACATACAATCACATATTTATAAAAACAAAATAATCACACACAATACACGTCTTACACGGAGCATTCTTTTCGCCAAAGTTCAATAACACCTTTGGTTAACGCGGGTAGTTCTTTTCAATTATTTAAAGTAATGTAACTGCCACATATGTAGAGACATTATTTCATTAAATCAATATGTAGGGTATCATTAATCCTCAAATGGTGTGGACTCTTATACAAAAATTAATTGAACAAACAGTAAACGTTCAAACACGTACACACACGTACGTACGCACATGAACGAACGCACGTATACACACACCCACGCACGCACACAAGCACACACACGCACGCACACCCACACGCACAGTCTCACGCACACGCACACACATTTAATTGCACACCTCGGATGATCCTCTGGTGCGCATTACATTCTCTTTGTTTGCGCTTCAGTAAAGGTTTTATTAGTTATTAGTCATTCTATTTATCATAAATGCAGTATAGAAAAAAACGTATTTATAAATTTCTATTAAGGCCAGCTGAAAAAACCATACTCATAATTCGGGCATTCAGATATGTTTGTCTTCTATAATTATGAGATATAGACAACAAAAAAAACCTACATTCTTTTATTAATCAGTTTAATAGCTGATATAAGATGAACCCTCTATTCCGTTATGTGTAACTTTGTTAATACAGTATTGAATTAGATAATAGACAATATACAAGCTTCACCCTCAACAAATCCAAAAACTTGTTTGATAGTGTCTATTTCAGTTAACTTTATCAATACGGAATTAAAAGCATCCTGTATATTAATTCTAAACATACAGTCATATCTCTTTAATTAACTCTATATCACGTCAATGAGTAAGAGGAAAGAGGATACGGCTCATCATTTACAAATAGAATTTTTAGACCGCAAGTGTGTCGAAAATTAAGTATCAATAAATGTAGTATTAATAAAAAATACTTTACCAATCATATGTGGCCAATAATTATCACTAAAAACGACTGAGTTAGAGAGAATTGTTCGTTCCGATCTGGAGGGGATTAACAGACTGCCATATATATTATAAGAGATTATTTAAAATTTCGTTTCTGTTTAAAGCATACATGAACCATTATTATTCAATCACATTAATTAGATCATAAAGTGAACTGACAACCGTTTCAGTGATAAGTGATAATCATCAGGTAAGTCTACCCTTAGTGTTTCCAAAATGAGAGGTCTGTTTAAGTTTATTTCAAACAAATATTTAGTGCAGATCTATGGTATAATTAATCTTAAATCTAAAAATTAGGTGTTACAGTGTGGCCACCGTATCACTTTCCATCTATACTCCATTTATAAACCTTAAACATTATTGTTGGACATGGATTAGATGTTATACGTTGGCAGCACTGAGTTGAAAGATTTTAAGTTACATGACCCTTAGAATAGTTCATATTCTAAGGCATAACCCAATCAGTAGGGACAAGCCGTTGTCGGCACCTTGACGTCATTAATGAATTGCAATATGGCAGAGTAAGCGGCCCTTTATCATAATACCAAAAATAGAAGTACTTACTTCAAATTTATTTAATTAATTGAGGATCCTAAATTTTTAATAGACTATCCCTTATCAGGTATAGGAAAGGTACTCTTTGATTCAATCAAAATTAATGACAAATTATTTGCAATTGAAGTCAGTACTACGCAAATGGAATTTCTACTTGACTTAAAGGTAACACTGAACTATACAATATACAACAATACATTAATCATTATCCCCTTTGCACATTTGATTTATATCGCTATTTCCTTCACGTTCAAATTTTATACATAAAAGGAAGACATAGTTTCCTTAATTCAACAATTACATGTTTTTCGTAGAATTGCATTATGATTGAAATTAGGTCAACACTAATAAGTAGTAATGCTTAAATTGCACTCAACCACTGTTACGCTTACCTGTTGTTCTTAAACACTTACACACACACACACACACACACACACACACACACACACACACATACACACACAACACACACACACGCACACTGCACACACACACACACAGACAAACGCACACACGAGCCATTGTTACACAACACAATACATGAGTGTTGCTCATGAAGAGATTGAATATATGATGATAAAATAGCGTACAAGTACACGTACCGCACATCGAACAGGGAGCACGCCACTGCTGATCGTGACGTGTGTACGTGGTTTTGTGTGTGTGTGTGTGTGTGTTGTAAAGCATGTAGGCCAGTCAATAGTACACAAAGGTAGCTAAAATCGCAAACTACGGCTAGTTCGGTTTGTAATATTTTGTTAGGACCACTACCAGTAGTGTATATCCAATTCAGGCTTCAAGACTAGTAACTAAATTAACACTGAAAATCGCAAACTAACGGCATTCTGTTCTTAATATTTTGTTAGGACCACTACCAGTAGTGCTAAACAATGTGTTGTAGCTTCATAAACTGTTATTTACATTTTTAAGATAAATTACATTTTCTAAAATTTGAAATCAGAATCAGCTCTGGAGGTACAATAGTTACCAAGATGCAGCCCTCAAACAATGGTCAATTTTTTCCAAAAAAGTGAAATGATAAGAGACGGTCAACTTTCGACCCCGAAATCGGGGAAAATACTCATTTTACGGGTAAAATCAAATGAGGAGATGTTGCAGCGAATGTAATCAGCTTTAAATTTAGGTACAGAACGATATCTGTAGGCCCCATACTTTCCGCAAAATGTTAATAAATAAAAAAAAAGAAAACTGCATTTTTCGCAAATTTGCTCTGTTGCTCACGGCGGTTTGAGGGATATTTGAATAGTGTAATCATTTTAAATCAAAAGTTTTCCATTGCTTTAAAAAACTCGTATAAGCATGGACTTGGTGTGTATACTGAATTATACTTCCGGAAAAACATACTAAAAGTCGTCGAAAGAAACTTCTGCTATGGCTGCCATATTGGGAAACCTCGCCCAGAAACCAATATAAAATGCAATATTTGGAAAAAAAATTTTACAAATCGTTAAAAAATCACTAACTTTTTTTGTAAACAGTTTCATACCAATAACATGACTTTTCTCTTTGCATTTATATTTTCTGTGAATTTTTAGAAGTGACACTCGTAACGTCCCCCAGGTACCCTATCTTGAAAAGAGTAATATGAACTTATTTGCAATAATGCAAATTCAAGTACAATACAATATCAATGAGATTACTGACTGACAAAATGTCACTATTAATCAAATGTAATTGCCTGCAATTGATCGTTCCGGGCAATAATTAAAACATTAGTATTTTATTTAATTACTCGCAAACCTCAAAACAATCGAACTTGAAATGAGATAGTCTGGATGAGGTTCAGCCGTGTTGCATCTACTTGTGCAGGTAAAAATGAAACTACTCAATTAAAACCCATTATTCATTTATTAAATACATAAATAACAAGTTTACCTCAAGTAGATTTGAATACGACTCAAATCATGTAAATTTTGTATTTATATGTAGAACGATGAAAGGGTTAAATATAATGAGATCAATCAAATTACAATTAGGAATTATGCAATATCGTTCATAACAAAACTTATAATAATTTACTCAGAGATTAATGAATCAACGAATGCAGTGGTTAGTTAATCTACTATTGTAAAGAACAATATAAAACCCACTTTATTCATAAATAAGTCACATTGCACAAGGTACATTAATAAATCAAAATAACAATCTAACACCAAACAATGAAAGGCCCTAAATTATAACAACACACCATTAATGCCGGTTTAAGTGCGTACAAAATTATGCACATAAGAGAAATGAATAAATAAAGTTTAGTACACAGAAACACAATGATAAAATACATATAGTCACACTACAATTGGGTCACAAGGTAATCAAAGGTAAACATCGATGATCAAAATCGAACACAACATGGCCCTTTTAAATTACCCAATCATGCCGGTCTTTAAGTGACATGCACATAAAGCACATAAATAACAATACGTCACATTGTAATAAAGCAACAGTAAAATTGCACAGAGTAATCAGGTAAACGCAGGATCAAATAGATTCAACTCAGACAAGACTTTAAAATTACAATTGTTTAGTGACATCTAAAGCACAAAGCTATACATGGTCAATTGTAATATAAGCACTACTAACAAAATCAGCTACCGATAAATAATTCAACCTCAATATATATAAGTTTAGTGCGTTAGCAACATACCGTGCCTATCTCTCTCGGTTACACATTCACCTATACAACATATAAAACAATAAATATAAGATTCGAGATGTTTAATGGTCTGGCTTGGGAGTGTGTACCAACGGGCAATTGCCTTTTACAATTAATAACCCGCGGCAACTATACCGCATTCACCAGCCACCTTTAATAAATATAACAATCAACAATGCTAATTCGCACAAATACCAAAGGGAGGCCCTGTACTGTCCTTTTATTTTAGCAGAGTTCAGCTTAATGAGTCCGCGTACGAATAAGATACCTTGCCAAGACAATATTTGGTATTTAATATGTGTTCTAGACTGGTAAAACTATTTGCTGCGAGCTTTCAGTTATATAAAAATACATACTTACACTAGAATAAATATTCCCTTAATTGATCACAGGCAAAAATCGTTAATAGTCGCGGTTTAACCCTGAAAGAAAAGACAACTTAGTGTTGGCGAATTCTAAAGAAAATGTACACGCACGAATTATTTTAAAGACAAACTGTTTACAATGAAGGATTTAATTAACCCAAAATCGATCTGGCTCGATTGAAAAGCTGCTGTAACTGCCTTCCCCGATCCAAACATAACTATATCTACTCCTGAAAACCACCCCGTCTTTCAAAAGTAATAAAAAACAAGAAACACTAACTTATGTTGAAATAGTTTCATAGTAAGTATTGTATGATATCTCAATTTTAAAATATGCATTCGGCTGTAACAACCTCATATTTACGTGTCGAATTTCTCAGTAACAAAGATATTTTTTTTATCGCGGCCCGTCACGCCACAATTAATCATTAAACCAATGACATTTTTACATCAAGAGCGTGCATAAGAAAAATTCCAATGATGTGTTACGCCCCTTCAGTAAAGCATTTTTAAGCGTGCACCTGCCACTCCCCCCCTAACATGTGTTTACATACATATTAGTTACAAACAATCCTACATTCCTTAGATAAAATTATATAAATAAAAATATTTTGAAAACATTAGTAATTTATGACGTATTATCAAGATATTAAAAATCCACTAATTAACTTTTCTATCGTGGTAACAATGGCGATTTGACAAACGTTTATTACAATAATACAATTTTCTCGGTCTGCTACCTATACACTGCTGATTCTTTAGTTGCATTTCGCTACAAAGCTAGGCTACCATAATAAACTCCTACTGAGCATAGCATCCATGGTTTGTTTTATTGTATTAATTTCCACGCCTTCACTGAGTGCGACACCACCACTGCCCTTTAGGGTATGAAAGATTAAACTGTGGAACGCCATCCAGAAATACCATCAACTCATCACCACAACTGAAGTGTTCCTCCAACCTACTTCAACCCACCAAGCCCTCTTAGATGCCGGAGCCAAGTGCCTAGTAGCTCTGTATGGAGGAGGACACTGAGAATACCCTCCAGAGCTTGCACTATAATTTTTGTGAAAACAGCCGCCTCCGCTATGGTTGACCTCGTCCGTTTGCCTTCCAACGGAAGATGGTGCAACATTCTACGCCTACCGAACTCACCACCAAGTTCAGATGTGGTTTGGGGTGGAAAAGGATGGCAGAAGGCAGATTAGGGGCTCATTCAAATAACAATGAAACACGAAGTGGTATCACCCTCCCTTCTGAAGTTTCTATCATGCCGGTGCAAGAAAGGGTTTTCCTTTCAAACTACCCTGAAACCGTTGTGAGAACTCTACAGAGCAAATTTACAAAAAATGCAGCTTTCCCATTTTTTGATATGTTAGCATTGTGAGCAAAGTATCGGGCCTACAGACGTCGGTTTGTGCTAAAATTACATTAAAAATTACATTCGCTACATCTCCCCTATGACTTTGCCCGAAAATGAGTATTTTCCCCGATTTCGAGGTCGAAAGTTGACCGACTCTTAACATTAACCTTTTTGGAAAAAAATTGCCAATTTTAAAGGGGTTTATCTTGGTAGCTATTGTACCTACAGAGCTGGTTCTAGTTTCAAATTTTAGCAAATGTAATCTACTTTAAATACGTAAATAATACGTTTTTATCAAAAACACACAGTGTGGGAGTTATAAATATAAAACAAAAAAAAATGCGAAAATTACGCGGTTTTTCGAGTGCTACGAAGTTAGCACAGGTCTTTCGAAGCTGCAAACTTGGATATACACTACTGGTAGTGGCCCTAGCAACATATTAAAAAAAATCAGAACTAGCCGTTAGTTTGTGACTTTATGGTACTATATGACTGGCCTATACGATAACTTCAGAATGACAACACGTACGTAATTCAAATTTTGTATTTAATTTAAGCAAAAAATTGTTGAGTAATTCCTAATTTGAGACGATTCAGATATTTTCACTATCAAAGAACGATGGAGGTTTTTTAGCAACAGTTTTTGATTTTTATTATATATTTCTTAACCGCAGTATATTTTAAAGATGTAAAAGTACCAACATATAGATCTTAAACATATCGATTAATTTGCAATTTTTTGATACGACTCGTAATTTAGAGGCAAACAAATTTCTAAGGTAGAATTTAAGTGTTGGCTTAATAATTTCAATATCCAAAGAACGAGGAGGGGTTTATTATTGCATAACGATTAATTTTATAAGAAAATATGAAGACATTGTTTAAATAAAGTTTAATTTTACGTACCTTTTTTATAGTTTTTAATATAAAGCAAACTAAGTCTAATGTTAATTATATGGGATTGAAAATGCTTAAATTGTATTATCGGTATTTTATAGTATGGTCTGGCATGAAGCTTTCAACATCTATCTAACAGATTATTGTTCTTGTTTACAATGTTGCCTATTTCGTTTGACGTATTAAAATATCTGGCAACACACGACCTTCCAACCTACAAAATGGAAATTAAAAGAAATTGTAAAAAGAAAAGCAATAATCTATGAGAAAGAGACGTTTAAAACTTCATGTGAGATAGAAGCTAATAGACATCTAGATGACGCATTCACCAAACAACGCTCACACAGGACACACGAACACGCGCACCGGACACACACGAAGGTGTGCACCGAAGATACAGCACTGCGCACACAAAACGACACACAGTGCTTTCCTCCGTATTGCTATGATTTCGTATAATAATGCGCACTAAATTTGCGACCGGTATTATCAACTGGATACTTACAGTCATTTAATGGCTCCTCTTTTAGTAAAAAAATCTTTCACTGACAAAGTAGGTGATTAAGATCCTGGTTATATATTTTCTTTAGAAGTTCTCGGAGTAGGTTCTTCTAGGCTTGCGTCATTAACGGTTACGTTACCTGATCGACAGTATCCTTGTAATTTAAGTTTGAGCCTGATTTAGCTAAGGACAACTCTGGGTTGTCAACCCTTTTTCTTAGTTTGGTAGCCTTCGAGTCATTTTATTTTGAATTGAGCTCCAGATACCTTTTTGCGTCTATCTAACATGCTAAAACATGTACTAAAAGTTATTAACAAAGTATTTTAATTCTTCAATCACCCTAGATACTATTAAATTCAGCAGCTAAATTATGTGTAACTGTCATTTCATTTCGCACCTTAAAGATAAAAGATAAGAGTACAGTTTCAATTGCAGAATTAGTACATGAACTATAAAGAAAAACACTGATACATTAGATTGTATCCTTGTATTTTGTGAGCCCACCTCTAGAAGATAATTTTTTCATTTGATGTCATTATCTACAAGCTTAAAAGTGGAGGAGGAAATGTATTTTAAATATTACTTGAAAAAAAAAAGATTAATAATAGTAGTGTAATGTTATGTAATGTAAGAATTATAAGTTCTTATCTGTTGCGTTTTTAAAGGATAGAGAACAGATTTTTACAATAGCGAAACTAGAAAAGGGCCACCAACCCTCACAACGTTTAATCGGAAGACGTCACAAACGTGGTGGTGGGGGGTGTGTGTGGAGTGGGGCAGGTACGCGATTGCCACTCCATCACGTGACCACGCCCACCAGAGCAGGCCACACCCCCATTTTGTGATTATTGGCGTCCATTTTGTGTATGTAGCTTGTCGGCCATCACTGGTTTCTGATTGGTCCTGAGACTCCGCCCAGCCTGTGTTCTGATTGGAGACCTAAGGCTCAAATCAATTAATCACATTAATTAATCAAATGAATTGATCATATCAATATCAGATCAATCTCGATCAAAAAGGGCTAAGGTCAATTAATCAAATCAAATAAGCAGATCAAACTCAATCAAATCGATTAATCAATCAATCAGATCAATCTCAATCAAATCAATGTCGACCAAAAGGCTTGGTTTAATTAATCAAATCAAACAAGCAGATCAATCTCAATCATATCAATTAATCAAACAATCAGATGAATCTCAAGCAAATCAATCTTGATCTAAAGGGCTTAAGGGTAGGCCACACTCCTTCCAGGTGATCAGATCAATCTCAATCAGATTAATCTCAATCAATCAGCCTCGATTTGTAATTGGTGGGGGATTTGAAACTGTATTCTAATAAAGGAGGCATACTACCCCACAATAACTAACTTCCTCGATTCAAATAGTTCTAACATGTTAGGGAAAAAAGCATTAATTACGTGAAAACATCAAACTTTGTCTTATTTTTTGTATCTATCTTCCTCTAGTTCAAACTCGTTTCATGCTAGAATCACACGTCACAGTTACCCCAAGTCTTAATTAAAACAACTAAACTACTAAAAACTTTTTTTATGCATCAAGAGTAGATTGGTAGAAAAGAAACATTATACAGTAACTTAATTACTTCGTCATTTATAATTAAACATGTAGTGAAAAGCTTATTTACAAAATCAAGCATTGTTAAATTATTTAATCTAAAATACAAAAACATTATCGTATAAAGTCCACACATATCCGAATGGTAATCCTGCAGTGTTGTTTTGTTGTAATGGAACCATGACACAAGCTTGATGTTGATGTGATTCACCTATGCGGTGTTAATTAAAATATCTCACATATAAGATCTGTCTTATCGGAAACACCTCTGTCAAAACGGTTTTAGATTTATAAGCAATCCTTAACGTTATATCGTTATTTAAAATGAAAAAAAGTGTGGGGATAAATAAGTAAGCCGACTTTCATTTCAATTTTGATAATACACCATGGTTTTGGCTTTGAAATAAAAAATATCAGGGCATTAGCTATCGCAAGCCAAATTAGTTAGAAGTGTGACAGTGAATAAATACATTGCGTAAGTGTTATAATTGAAAATATTTTACATACAAAATCTGTCTTATAGGTAACACCTTTGTCAAGTATATATTATCTCATAAGACACCGTCAGTCAAATCGATTAAACAATCAAATCAATCATAGGAACAATTTTAGATTAGGTCAATATATGTAAGTAGTATAGCTATACAGATCCTGAGCCACTTTTGTATAGATTTGTCACCAGATTTGGAAAAAGTCACCAGAAAAGTTACAGATTTCTAGGTTGAAGGCCACGTGGTAGTAAGGGTAGCAACCTGCTAATCTCGTCAAGGTCATCGATTCAAGGTCACGTTGACGTTCCTTCAAGGAAGTAACTAGAGAGTCACTATAAAAGTTACTAGATTTTTGTTGTTGATTGTCCACCTCAATTTTAGGTTATTCCACCTATTCCTGAAGGTCATAGCCCTCGGTCTCAAACAAGTCTATGCATGTTTCAAGGCAAGCAACGCCCTTAAGTGCCATATTCTAGAAATCAAGAACAAAGGGGCCCATTGTTCAAAGTCTATGCTTACAATTTTCAAGGCCACATGAGAGAACAAAGACGATCTATTGTTTTGGCTGAGTCATAGCTTCTGAAATTCTAGGAAATCAAGAACAAGGGGTTCATTTTCAAGCCGACGCTTCAAAGTCTATGCTTACAATTTTCAAGGTCACACGAGAGAACAAAGACAATTCATTGTTCCGTTATTCTAAAAATAGATTGTTATCTCAATTCTAGGAAATCAATAACAAAGGCGATGCATTGTTCAAGCCGACGGTTCAAAGTCTATGCTTATAAGGTTACATGAGAAATGAACAAAGACGATCCATTGTTCTGGTTGATTTATAAAAATAGATTGTTATCTAAATACATCTCTTTCAAGAACAAAGGCGATCCATTGTTCTAACCAACGATTTAAAGTTTATGCTTATGAGGTCACACCTCTGAGAAATGAACAAAGACGATCCATTGTTCAGTTATCCTAGAAATAGATTGTTATCTCAATTCTAGGAAATCAAGAATAAAGACGATGCATTGTCAACGCTTCAAAGTCTATGCTTATAAGGCCACACGAGAGAGCAAAGGCGATTCATTGTTTTGGCTGAGTCATAGCTTCCGAAATTCTAGGAAATCAAGAATAAAGGGGGCCCATTGTTCAAAGTCTATGCTTACAATTTGCAAGGTAAAGGAACAAAGGCGATTCATTGTTTTGGCTGAGTCGTAGCTTCTAAAATTCCGAGAACAAAGACGATGCATTGTTCAGACTGATTAGGTCATCTAACAAGTAGAATATTTCTTTATAAAACTTTATTAACCACAATACACAGATAAAAAATCGATTTAAGTATTATGGGATATAGTCACTTTTGTAATACCTCTGCTGGAGCATATCTATTTACTATTTGTTTTTCACATTCAATTTCCTTCAACTGATTTTCGTTTAATGTGGTCCACAACACATCATCTTTCCTAATAGGTCATCGCTTCATTATATTGTATACTAGCCATTCATTCAGCTTCCCTTAAAGTCTTCATATAAGGATCCTTTTACTTTGAGACATTGTTCGAGACTTATTACAAACCTACGCAAGCCCTGAGGTGCATGCTTCAAGGTGATCAAGCAATTCTTGGAAGTTTACTATGGTAACGCCTCCCCAAGTGGTTCCCCAAAACAGGTAGACGTTTCCTAAAACAGGGGGTCCGTTTCCCAAAACAGGGGTCCGTTTTCCAAAACAGATGGCTGTTTCTCAACACAGGTAACCGTTTCCCCCAAGGTCAAATCTTTTATAATAGAACAAAAGCGTTCTGTCATGATTCCTAAAAATAGATTGTTATCCAGCTACCACCCCACCTCAATTCTAGGAAATCAAGAACAAAGGGGGTCCATTGTTCATTTTCAAGGTTACATGAGAAATGAACAAAAGTGATTCATTGTTCTGGTCGAGTTATAAAAATAGATTGTTATCTAAATACCCTTCGATTCTAAGAAATCAAGAACAAAGGCGATCCATTATTTTAGCCAACGCTTCAAAGTCTATGTTTATAATTCACATGAGAGAACAAAGACGATCCATTATTCCGTTATAATTTCTAAAAATAGATTGTTATCTAAATACATCTCAATTCTGGGAAATCAAGAACAAAGGCAATCCATTGTCAACGCTTCAAAGTCTATGTATAAGGACACCTCTGAGTCATAGCTTCTGAAATTCTAGAAATCAAGAACACAGACGATTCATTGCTCAGACTGATTAGGTCATCTGACAAGTAAAATATTTTTTATAAAACTTATAATTTATTAAGCACAATATTCATCTATATATATATATATATATATATATATATATATATATATATATATATATATATATATATATATATATATATATCAGATAAAGATCGATTTAAGTAAATATACATATTATGGCAAATTTGATGTACTTAACATTTTGTAATACCTTTGCTGGATCATATCTGTTTTATTTATTATTTGTTTTTCACATTCAATTTCCTTCAATTGATTCTCGTTTAATGTGGTCCACAAGACATCATCATCTTTCCTAATAGGTATTTTCATCGCTTCATTATAATGTTTACTAGCCATACATTCAGCTTTGCTTAAAGCCTTCATATCAGGATCCTTTTACTTTGAGACATTGTCCGTGACTCATTACAAACCTACATCTCTTAAACTTATATGCAAAAACAAATTAAAATCTTTTAATTATACATCTTTTTCTAATCGAGAAAATATAATTATAACTGACTACTGTCCTTCATATTCCCTTCTTCCTTTTCACTGGTATCCCATCTTCCTTCTTCAAATCTAGAGTGAACTCTTCTAGTTGTGTCGCACTTAACTTTTGTATTAAACAAGTCAAACAATATCGACCCTTTAAATACGTTTCACATATTTTTACCGTTTTCGTATTTCTTTGCAAGTGCATGACAGTCCTCTTCGAATAAAAGCGTCCTAAACCATATACTGCCTCATGATTAGCATCAAATGCCAATGTCGTCAATTGTTGAGTAAACGTTCCACGGCTGTATTGCATCTACCGCTTTGGTCCATGATTCAGCAGCGTAGCACATCACATATTGATTCAATTTATTTGCACATTACTGCTTAAATACCTTAACTGATGACCTAATTTCTATTTTTATATTTGACTTGAAGAGCATTTAGCTAATATAAGACATTTAACCTTGACCTATTTTTTAGCATGCAGGTGACTTAAAATTGATTTCTAGAATTCTCATAACTTCTACGACCTATACAAAAGTCATTGATTAGGAATTGATTTCTGTGAATACCCTGCTTGAAAATTGATACCTGTAAATTTTAACCTTGACTCCATTTAGATGAACCTACTTTACAATCTATTTGAATTGTAACATGATACCTCTGATTTCTAGAATTGACACATGACTCGACTAAATTCTAAGGATTGTTTGGTGACCTTGAAAATGTCTCGTCAAAATTTCAATGAACTTTACCTAATTGATTTGAATTTTCAACACCTTGATTAGAATGCTTAAATCTAACCTTGAACATTGCATCTAATATGTGATCTCAGACCAGTTTGCGTGAATACCTGCTGAAAAAATAGAATCCTCACATCCTTGAAAGTCTATTTGAATACATGCAGACTCTGATCCATATCCAAATTGCTTATGATGCTATTGAAGATGTATCGTGACCTAATGACTTTTCTTAATAAATTACTAAGTGGATCACTATACGCATGTGAATGTGTTACGCAATGGTCTTGATTAAACGAGAAGTGGATCCTATAGTATAACGTGACTTTGAAGACATCCTCCTATACATTTACGGTGAATAATCAGATACCCCTGTAGTTGATTTATAGGACCTGGAAAATTGATAGTAACCAATTGACAATCTTAATATTGATAGTCGGGTAAGTTGTATTAAATTCGGATCACCTTGAAAATGAGATTTCTCGGAATTACACTTTGAATATTTACGTAACTGTATAATTAAAAGATTTATAATTTGATGTTTACATGCATATAAGTTTAAGAGATGTAAGGTTTGTAATGAGTCACGTGACAATTGTTCTCAATAGTTTAAAAGGATCCTGATAATAGAAGGCTTTTAAGGAAAGCTAGAATGTATGTTGCTATAGTAAACATTATAATAAAGCGATTGAAAATACCTATTAGGAAAGATGATGTATGTCTTGTGGACCACATTAAACGAGAATCAGTTGAAGGAAATTGAATTGTGAAAACAAATAATAAATAAAATAGTCATATGATCCAGCAAAGGTATTACAAAATAGTTAAGTGACTGTCACTTCCCATAATATGTATATTTACTTAAATCGATTTTTATCTGTATAATAATGAATATTGTGGTTAATAAATTATAAGTTTTATAAAAATATTTTACTTGTTAGATGACCTTGAAGGATCAGTCTGAACAATGCATCGTCTTTGTTCTTGATTTCTCAGAATTTCAGAAGCTATGACTCAGCCAAGACAATGAATCGCCTTTGTTCTTTTATCAGAGGTGTGACCTCGCAAATTATAAGCATAGACTTTGAAGCGTTCTGAACAATGGATCGCCCTTGTTCTTGATTTCGTAGAATTGAGATGTATTTAGATAACATTCTATTTTTAGAAATTATAACGGAACAATGGATCGTCTTTGTTCATTTCTCAGAGGTGTGACCTTGAAAATTATTAGTATAGACATTGAAGCGTCGGCTTGAACAATAGATCGCCTTTGTTCTTGATTTCTCAGAATCGAAGTGTATTTAAATAACAAAATCTATTTTTATAACTCGACCAGAACAATGAATCGCTTTTGTTCTCTCACGTGACCTTGGAAATCGTAAGCATAGACTTTGAAGCGTCGGCCTGAACAATGGACCCCCTTTGTTCTTGATTTCCTAGAAGTGAGGTGGGGGGTAACTGGATAACAATCTATTTTTGGAAATCATGACAGAACGCTTTTGTTCTTTTATAAGAGACGTGACCTTGAAATGGGGGGGAAACGGTTACCTGTGTTGCGAAACAGCCATCTGTTTTGGAAAACGGACCCCCTGTTTTAGGAAACGGCTACCTGTTTTGGAAATCGACCACCTGTATTTGGGGAACTACTTGATTGCACTGGGGGGGGGGGGGGTGACCATACTAAACATTCCTTGATGACCTTGAAACATGCATGGACATGATTGAGACAGAGGTCAATGAACTTCATGGGGGGCGTGACCAATTAACACTCAGCCAGAGAATTGATTGGTGACCCTGCCTTTGAAGACTAGAGCCTTTAGGCAATGTGATGACCTTGGGAACCATGTAGAGGATGCAGGTAATGTGCGGGATAACCTACAATTGACGTGGACAATCAACGACCTTGAAAAACAATCTAGTAACTTTTCTAGTGACTTTTCTAGTTTCTGACCTTGAGAAGACCTTGAAGGGAACGTGCAAGCATGACCTTGAAGAGACCTAGCAGGGTTACCAACCTTTCCTACCACGTGGCCGTGAATCGGTGACCTTGAAGAGACTTAGCAGGGTTACAAACCTTTCATACCACGTGGCCTCGGTGACCTTGAAGAAGCAGGGTTACCAACCTGCCACGTGGCATGCGGTGACCTTGAAACAGGCAATGTTACGAACCTATAAATCTAGTGACTTTTCTGGTGACTTTTTCCAAACCTGGTGGCAAATCTAGTGACAAAAGTGGATCAGAAGTGGGGTAGTATATCTATTTATGTACAATATTAGGTTAGATTAATAGCGTGAAATATTAGTTTAGCTCAATACACGTACAATGTTAGGATAGATTAATAAACGGGTGGTTTTAGGTTAGGTCAATGAACCGGTCATCATACATATACGTTAGATATAAAACGGTTTAGGTTAGATCAAATTCTGCGCAACATAATTGTTGAATTATAATCAGATGGAGATACGATCAACTTTCAGAAAACATTCGTTAACGTAAAAATACACCACTAGATGGCGTCACAAACTAACAAATACTTAGAATTAGTACAATCTAATTAAGATTTTTTCCAACACAAACCTGTTTTACAAAATCTAACAAGTATTTGTATAGTAAAATGTTATATTGGTTACATAACTTTGAAACCAGAAATAATTATTAACATTAATTGGATGTAAACTTTCACCATTATCACATAACAAAATACTTATCTTTTTGGGTTTTGTAATGGTGTGTTTTAAATTATAATCTAAACGTTTCGATAACTTATATGTTATCTTCGTCAGTAGGAATATCTATTAAAATTGTTGTAATTGTTTCAAAATTTAATCATTAAAAGTGAGGACGAAATAATTGTGCTTTTCCTAATTTTTCAAATTGTCTGATAGAATGATATTTTTAAGGACTGAAATATCAACGTAAATATTATAAACGTAATAAAATACTTATCTTTTGGTTTTATGTATTAAATTACAATCTAAACATTTGACACTTGTTAAAGATTTTGAAAACAATTTTAATGATTTATTACTGACGAAATTTTTGTAAATTATCGAAAGTTTTAATTCATCAATTATATTGTTGAAATCGTTAATACTTTATATTGTCCATTTATAAACAAAACGCAGAACGTGATGTTTAATATATTAAACTATGTTTTGTAAGGTTTTTCAATACAGTTTAAGTGATCTTTTATCGTTATATTGACAAGTATTGTAAGTAGAACCTTGCGATGGAAATTGTCTTATGAATATGAGGCCTTATCGGTAAAAACTTGAAATTTAGAGTAGTGTTCAAAGGGCTAATAATGTACAAATCTAAGACCCATTTTCGATAAGACAGACCTTGATGTAATATAATATAGAAACCTGATTTCAACTTGGTTATATTTATTATTAAAATTGGTATTACTAATTTAACATTGTATAGCGTTTCTACTAATTTAACGAAAACGTATTTTCATCGCTGTATACAAAAGCTCAATAATGGTTCATACGTTAATTAGCGTATTAATTATTATACATGTAATATCATCGATGAGCATTGATCTTACGATGAAATCGTATTAGTTTCAAATCGTAGGTGTATTATCATGATTAGATATGAAAGTTGGCTTGCTATTTTTAAATTGTTTCCATTTTCAATAACAATTAGCACCTTCAACTTGTTTATAAATCTAAGGCCTTTTTGACAGAGGTGCTTCTTATAACAGATCCATGAAACTTTTAATTACACACTTACGCAATGATTTATTCACTTACGTCAATTTAAATAATTTGGCTATGATAGCATGCCCAAATTTTTATTTCAAAGCCAAAACCTCGGTGTATTATCAAAAATTAGAAATGTTGCAATACTTATTTGTCACCAGGCATTTTCCATTTTAAATAACGACTTATGCGTTGATTGTTTATAAATCTAAGCTTTTAAAAAGGTGTTTCCGATAAGAGATCTTATATTAATGTATTATTATAACAGGGATAAGATTTCTGAGAATCAAAATCAACTTGGTCATGGTTCCATTACAACAAAACGACACTGCAGGATTACCATTCGGATTAGTGTAATTTATAGATAATGTTGTTGTATTTTAGATTATAATTTACAATGCTTGATTTTGTAAATAATCTTTACTACATGTTTAATTATAAATGATGGAATTAATTACTGTATAATTCTTGTTTTTTACAATTTTTGATAAATCAAAGAGTTTTCAGTACTTTGTTGTTTTATTTAAGACTTGTGGTGGACATGAAACTTGTTTAAATTGAGGAAGATAGATACAGAAAACAAGACAAAGTTGGATGTTGTGATTTAAATTCTATGCAGGTACCATGTCAATTCAAATTTTCACAGTCTCTCAAAACAAAGTTTATATACAATCTAGTGTATTATTAAGACTGAAATGGAAACAATCTAAACGCTTTATATTGACTATTCATTTTAATAAGTAACAGAAAACAAGCAGTTATTCACTCGCGTTGTCATGTATAAAACAAGTGTTGCCACACAAATAGACCAATTAATGTTAAAGTTAAAAAGATTAAAATGGGACCAGGAAAGTTATGGTGTTCAAAGAAAACCACAAAGGATGGGTCTGTATAAACGCAACAGCAGACGAAACAAGAGATTGTAGTAACCAATAAAATAATAGTAATTGATACCTTATTTTATTTTCTTTATTTAGTTAATTACCTCTACATATGTTTTAATGTTATGTTATAATTACAGGTAAGGATTTGTCTACTCTAAATGCAGCAACAACATGTTTTAAGTCTTTTAAAAACGTTAAGGATTTGGAAGCTGAGGTAGAATACAGGATACTCAATCTGAGTATCATAACAACAAACTATGGTGAAAAGGTGACTGTGGAACTGAAGGAGTTTAAATGTGTGCTACTCGAGCGTGTCCATAAGTTTTTCAAGGCCGAGGACCATCGCATACAACAATTTAACGATAACAGGGATCTGAGTGTACTTACCGCTAGGTAGAGCCACGATCAATCTCTATCACAGAAAACATTAATTAGTTTTAAAAATACACCACTAGATGGCGTCACAAACAGTCAAATCTACTTTTAAAAATACACTACTAGGCCCATAAGATAATGTAGTATGTCCGCCCCCCGTATTAGAATACCATTTCAAATCTCCCGCCAATTAGAAAATGAGATTGATTGATTGAAATTAATCTGATTCATCGTGTGGAAGCGCAAATATTTGCGTTCCTTTTGATCGAGATTGATTGATTAATTGATATGATCGATTGATTAATTGATCTGAACGAAGTTTATGAGCTTAATTTGTTTGATTAATAGATCTGATCAATTCATTTGATTAATTGATCATATTAATTGATTTGACTCTTAGGCCTCCAATCAGAACACTTGTTCACTAAGGACAAATAGTTTAAGTGGTCACGTGGTAGAGTGAAAGTGACTATCTACTATTAAATAGTGACGTCATCCGATTAAAAGTTGTGGGGGTTGGTGGTCCACTTCTACTAACGAAACAATATGTATCTTGAACAGTCTACAATACAACAGCTAGCACGTTAGTGTTAGAATGGTAATTGAAGATGCATAACCAATTACTGAATAAGATGAAATTCTAGTTTGGACCTGTAATATAACCTTTGTAAAAACCTTTAATTTAGTTTTTTTTATTACAGTGGACCAAATTTGTCTGATGTACTTAGCATTCTATACAGGTCAGTCACTTCCAACTGCCACGTATCCAAAGTATGCCTATGTATTTTTTAAGTTTAAGAAAATTTGGGATTCATTCAGTGACGTAATAATTAAAAATGGCAATCAGCCGCCATTTTGTATAATGATTTTAAATGGGATCATCTGGCAAGTAATACCTCATTTAAAAGCAGTTTCAAGTCCTTAACGACATCAACAACATTAAAATATTACTACTGATTTATGAGTTTCAACCCAAAAACCTGAAAACATTAAATGCCATTTTTGGGTTGAAACTCATGAATTAGTAGTAATACTTTAACATTGTTGATGTCGTTGAAAAGGACTTAGAACGAGCATTCAAATTCGCCATATTATCCCATTTAAAATTATTTTACAAAGTGGCGGCTGTGCGCTATTTTTAATGATTACGCCACTGATTACAGGGCCCGCTCCAGGGGGCGGACAACCCGGACATTTGTCCGGGGCGGCAAATCTAAAGGGCGGCATGCCTTATAAATTATTTTGTTTTAGTTTTGGAGCACTGTAATCAAATAAGTATGATTAAAAACATTCAATTAATTAAATAAACAAATAACATAAGCAGCACAATTAAATGTAATTGACCTTTTTTGTTTCTTTATTATATATATTTAATAAATAAATGAAAACGTTCTGAGTTTAGACAGTTGCAATTATTTTTCACAATTTGTGGTGGGAAGCGTTTTGACTACAAATAGAAGTCGCCCAGTCTTGTTAAATATATCACAAAGTAAGTGGTTGCTTTGTGAAATATATTCTACTGACCATTTATAGTAAGATTACCTCTATCAACTATTAGTAGAATTAATCTTATTTATAGTAACCCTGTTGACAATGCATTGGGACGGAAATCGTAGAGGTAAATTTTTTATGTGAACTACATGACGTAATTCCATTTTCTGCGCGAGAAAATAAGTGCGGAAAATAACAGTGACGGTGCATATAAGGTTTATAATATATACACTATCGTTATAACAACAATTCTTACCTCAAATAAATTATTGTTTGTAGCCTTAAAAGACTCTGATTATTATATATCGATCAAAAGAAGCAAAGACAACAATAATCACAAAAACTTCGTACGCGCGAAAACAAACTAAGTTTGTCAAATTATTGTACTGCCCTACAATTTTAAAAATAAGATCGCCCGAACGAATATTGGTATCTGCGCATTATGACGTCAAGTAGTTCTCAAAAATTTTTCTTTATCACTTCATTTTTGCAACCGAACTAGTCTCGGCTCGCACGTCACCGGACCGGACACAAGGCTTTTAGACTAAAACATAGTGCTAAAGAAAAACGTTCACAGCATCGTATACATGAAGAGTGTTAAAATTTAATAAAATTACCGGCTTACATCGGATTTTAAAACCGACAGTGGCTGCGCGATGTTAAAGAAAACCTGATAAGCGGCGGCGCATGTCTAATGCGCTTGACTTTACGGAACGGTTCGCGGATCTATTTTATGTTAAGTTCTTTTGCTCAGGACGAATGCAAAGCCCTCTTGCACTTATAGTTTACTTATCGCAACACGTCGACCATTGGTCTGTTTTTATTATTCTACAAAAATGTAAGTATGTATTATATTTCATAATTTAATTACTTTATACAATGATATTTTTTATTATTAAGTCTCAGTGGTGTAAACGTAACTGAGTCAATTTAGAAGTGATCAATTGGAAAGCGATTTCAACTTTTGTCTTGCTGTTGCTACTTATAACTACCAGTACCTACCTACTACTATTGCTACGTACTTGATGTAAGCTTATATTTGATTTAATTGCTTTTTGTAGTTGGGTATCAAGTAATTTATTTTAATTCATTTATTGGCGTCCAGATTAAGTGGTTTTGAGCTGAGAACAATGTCACCTGCAGACTTTCTCGAAAACATATATACATTTTTCAATGACAGATTCTCCGAGAGGAAATATGGAGAAAAATGTCTCTAAAGATATATGACCAGCTCCTCGCTCCTGTAATAATACGATCTTGCAAAATTTGCGACTTTTTAACAAATTTTTTAAACATATTTTTACTGTTTCATACCAGAGGGCTGAAATTTTTCGCACAAAATATGAAAGTTTTACTGATTCCAGAATCCAAGTTAGCTCAGTGGTTCATAATAAAATTCAAAAGTCTGTTGTATTTTTTTTTTGTTAGGAGGGGAGGATAAATCTTCATGTTTAACTTTTATTATTATATTTGTTTAATTGAAGATATCTCAATCTGTTTAAGAATGTCTGCTGATGGAAGAAGAAAACTATCTGGTTACCAGTATGAAAGACGCAGGATGGAAAAGGAAACCGAAAGGCAAAAACAAGCTGGCGCTTTAAAGAACTATTTTCAGAGTTCGTCTGGTACTACCAAAAGTAAAGAAGAGCCAAAAAACCAACATTGGAATTGTCAGGGAGTGATGACGACCAAAGTCTAGACGATATTTCGGAATCAACAGGAACTGGCACAATTCCGCCGTCAAGTACTATAAAAATTGGTAGCAACCTGACACTTACTGACAGCGCTCTGCAAAGTTTAAGCACAGATCCAGCATTGTGCCCAACAATTTTAGGAGAGGGCGATAGAGGTTTCTTGGTAAATCAAGGTCCATCTAAATCATTACACAATTACAAATTCCCTTCCGATGACTGATCGAAAATTTAGTGCACATTATTATACTTGAATTTTAAGCAATGGAGAGCGAGTTGCAAGAGACTGGCTAGTGTATTCTATTTAAAAAATCTGTATATACTGCTTTTGCTACAAAATTTTCTGTCGTGTGAACAGTTCCCTTTCAAAAGACGGTTTTAAAAGTTGGAAACACCTCGTTAAAACATTAAAAGACCATGAAATTTCTAAAAACCACATCCAGGCCAAAAAATCATGGCTAGAACTGAGTCAAAAATTAAAGTGTTGTAAAACTATAGATGCGGCTGCACAAAAAATTATTAATGCTGAAACAAATCATTGGTACGAGGTGCTTCTAAAAATCGTTGCAATCACTAACATGCACGGTAAAAGTTGTCTAGCTATTCAAGGTACAAGCGACAAGTTGTTTGAGCATAATAACGGTAACTTTTTAAAAATAATTGAGCTGCTGTCTAAATTTGAACCCATTATGGAAGAGCACGTGCGCAGGGTACTCAAAAAAGAGGAGAGTAAAGCTCACTATCTCGGGAAAAATATATAAAACAAGATAATAGATCAAAGTGTGAAATCACATATCATTAATGATATAAAAAAAGCCAAATACTATTCCATAATTTTAGATTGTACTCCTGACATTAGTAAGGTGGAGCAAATGACTCTTGTAATCAGATATGTTTGAATTAATAAATTGGATTGCAATGAAGCTGAAATAAAAATTAACGAAAGTTTTTTGTGCTTCCTTCCAATTGAAATATCCACAGGGAAACAACTGTCTAAAATTATAATTGGAGAACTTAATGCTTTGGGTTTAAATTTGCAGGATATTAGAGGACAAGCATATGATAACGGGTCCAATATGAGGGGCAATAGAGCAGGAGAGCATTCTCGAATTAAAAGTTTAAATTCGCGTGCATTCTACGTTCCGTGTAGTAGCCACTCTCTCAATTTAGTGGTTAATGATATGGCAAAGGCATCCTTAGAAGCCGCAAATTTCTTCAATATGATCCAAAAAATATATTTATTTTTTTGGTATCTACTTTTCGATGGTCAATACTTCTAAAATATGTCCAAGGATTTTTAACATTAAAACCATTGAGTGACACTAGATGGGAGAGTAGGATAGAGGCCTTAAAGCCTTTAAGATTTCATATGGGAGGGGTGTATGACGCTTTGTTATGCATTAATGCAAACCAAGAAATTGATAATTTAATAAGAGACGAAGGCTCGGGTTTATTAAATTGTATTAAACAGTTTAAATTTTTGTGTTCAATAGTTATTTGGTATAAAATATTAAATTGTATTAATTCAATAAGCAAACTGATGCAAACAAAAGATTTCGATTTAGCACCTGCACTTGATCTTCTAAAAAACTGCAAAACATTCTTTAAGGATTTAAGATCGGATAAAGCGTTCAATGAAACTATTGTTGATGCAAGAGAATTGGCTGATGAAATTGACGTTGAATGTAATTTTGAATCAACAATACCACGACATCGCGCAAGAAGAAAGAAAACCACCTTCCCATATGAAGCACGAGATGATCCTATTGAAGATCCCAAAGAAAAACATAAGATAGATTTTTTTATTTTACAATTGATTAAGCACTAAGTGCACTAGATGCTAGATTTGAACATCTTAGTCACCATAGTAACAATTTTCAATTTTTATATAATAAAACGCTATTAAAACACTGCAAGGATTTGGAACTTATTTTAACTGATGGCGATTCTGTTGACATTAATGGGATGGAACTAGCAGACGAAATATTTGTCGTTTCTGCGCTTTTGGGAAAAAAAGACACAGTAAGCAATGCACTGAAATTAATAACAATGTTAAATTTTGCTTCAAACCTTAGTGTTGCCTTAAGAATATTGGTCACTACACCAGTAACTGTAGCGAGTGGGGAAAGGAGTTTCTCTAAATTAAAATTAATTGAGAACTTCTTATGTTCCACTACAACTCAAAATCGTCTTAACGGTTTGGCTATTTTGGCAATTGAGCATGAAACAAATAATAAGAGTTTGCAGAACTGAAAGTGAGAAAAAAAGTTTTTTGTGAGTTTAGTAGTTAATGTTACTTTAGTTTATTTTTGTATATGTTATATGTTTTGTTTGTTTCATTGTGCGGTTATGCATCTTTGTAATTAGGGATTAAAGAGCTACTTTCTTATTTCTACTGTTTTGTATTACTTGACTGTTAATTTTATGTTAGGTACATGTATTTTTCCAAATAAATGTTTTTCAAATTTAAAATCAATTTATTTTTATCATATATATATATATATATATATATATATATATATATATATATATCAAGGTGTTCCACGGTAGGCGTTCGTTAGAAGTTTATGTTGTTAGAACCAATTTAGCAATCTGAATTTTTGGACTTAAGGGTTATTTAAGATTCTCTTTCATTCTAAAATATTTTCAAGGTCATGTTACTTCCGGTTATACCGGAAGTCGCCAGTAACTTTCTTATTTTAAATGGAACACCTTGTTTATTATTTTATTTTTGGATTCTTGACAAAATTTTAGGATAAGTCTTATCAGGGTTTCCTATACCTTTTTTCAGCTGTTTCTTAGATATCTTGATTTTTCAAAATTTTGAAAGATGTAACCCTATTTTCAACACTGCTTGTCTTACTTATTTTTGACTGATGGAAAGTGCTTCTGGAGTAGACAGAAGCATAAGAACTATACTTTTGAAATACTCATTGACAATTGATATATTGCATACATGGTGTTCAAAATTTGATGAACTATTAAACAATTTTCAAAGTTGAAAAACTTTGTTAATTCAAATGTGACACCCTGTATATTATTGGATGAGTAGATGCAGCATTTAGTTATGCATCGTTTGGCTATAACATTACCTATACCTATTATCGACAATTTTCTTGTTAATTAATATTTTCTACTTTAATGTGATTTTTGACAGAAACTTAAATGTTTTTCAAAAATAAAATGAACTTAATTCAAACTACACAAATTGTATTTTATTAAAACAATGAAATAAAACAAGAAGATAACAAAATTGAGAGCATAATAACAAATGAAAAACATAAAACAATTATTTGAACATAACTAGAAGAAAAGTGATAAAAAAGATAAAATGAATCATTTGCGAAATAGATCGCCGAATTTCGTGTGGACACATACTATTGAATGCATTGTGAACACGATTTAGCAATACCTCTCTAGTTTGAACTGGCCTAGAGTACACTAATTCTTTTATACGACCCCAGAGGTAAAAGTCCAGGGGCGTCAAATCGGGTGATCTCGGTGGCCAGTTCCAAGGTCCTTGTGGGCCAATCCACTGAACTTCAAACATCAATGTCAACTGTTGGTGTACAGCTATAGTGGAATGTGCGGGAGCACCATCCAGCTGATACCAACTGTTTGCCCTGTCACATGCAGGTAGAGTATTTAGAAAATCCATAACAAATCCACGGAGAATTTCAAGATATCTCGCCCCATTTAAATTTTCATCGTACACTTGATATGCCACTCTATTATCCATAACTAAACAAAAAACGTTAAAACTAAATTGGAACTGGTGATTACGTTCTCTTGTTACATAAGGATTATCTTGTGCCCTGTAGTGATTACTTCGGCGATTGAAAATTCCTTCTCTACTGAATTTTGAGTCATCGGTCCAAATAATGTTGTGAAGAAATCTCGGATATTCGGTCATTTGTACAAGAATAAATTCACAAAAGTTAACTCGTCGTGCCTGATCACCAAGATATAATCCTTGCACAGTTATTACCGAAAAAGGATGCATTTTATACTTCTTTAATATTCTGTGGATTGATGTTTGTGAAATATCCAAATCCAGTGCAGCTGCTGTAATTGAAGTTCGTGGATAAGCGTGAAAATAAGCTAACACGTTCACCTCGTTAACTTCATTATCTATTACTGGCTTTAAATGCGTTCGAGTTTCCCTTATACTTCCAGTTGCAATAAATCGAGCTTCAATTCTTACAAATGTTCCAGGTGTCATTAATGGTAGGTGTGGATACCGTTCGTTAAACAACCTGCATGTTCGCCTAACAATTCGTCCACATTCACCATGCGTGTAAAACAAATTTAATAAATCATTGTTAGAATATTCTTGAATACATTCCATTATAAACAGTACTTAAAAAAATACTTAAAGAATTACAAAATCACTTAAATTGTACTGATTTGACATTAAATCAACAACAATGTTTTAATGCGTGTCAAAATCAAGGCTCACTAGATTGCAGTTTTGGAATTTTATCGGCTTTTATAAAAAATACGGAGTTATACGAGTTATAAAATGCTTAAATCAAATTGGCGGTCATCTGGAACATTTGTAATGATACATTTTATCTTTTTTATCACTTTTCTTCTAGTTATGTTCAAATAATTGTTTTATGTTTTTCATTTGTTATTATGCTCTCAATTTTGTTATCTTCTTGTTTTATTTCATTGTTTTAATAAAATAGAATTTGTGTAGTTTGAATTAAGTTCATTTTATTTTTGAAAAACATTTAAGTTTCTGTCAAAAATCACATTAAAGTAGAAAATATTAATTAACAAGAAAATTGTCGATAATAGGTATAGGTAATTTATAGCCAAACGATGCATAACTAAATGCTGCATCTATTCATCCAATAATATACAGGGTGTCACATTTGAATTAACAAAGTTTTTCAACTTTGAAAATTGTTTAATAGTTCATCAAATTTTGAACACCATGTATGCAATAAATCAATTGTCAATGAGTATTTCAAAAGTATAGTTCTTATGCTTCTATCTACTCCAGAAGCACTTTCCATCAGTCAAAAATAAGTAAGACAAGCAGTGTTGAAAATAGGGTTACATCTTTCAAAATTTTTGAAAAAATCAAGATATCTAAGGAACAGTTGAAAAAAGTTATAGGAAACCCTTATAAGACATCCTAAAATTTTGTCAAGAATCCAAAAATAAAATAATATACAGGGTGTTCCATTTAAAATAAGGAAGTTACTGGCGACTTCCGGTATAACCGGACGTAACATGACCTTGGAAATATTTTAGAATGAAAGAGAATCTTAAATAACCCTTAAGTTCAATAATTTCTAAATTGTTTCTAACCACATAAACTTCTAACGAACGCCTACCGTGGAAAACCCTGTAGATATATATATATATATATATATATATATATATATAAGTTATTAATATAAAGTTATTTGACGAATATTTAATAAAATTTTTTTTCCTCTTCTTCACTATGGTACGTGTGTCAATAAAAACGAACTACAAACTTCAACATTTTCCATATATTTCGAATACGGTTGTATTCATCAGTGGAATTTAACAACAAAAGGAATTAAAATTAATATTAAAAATTGACAATTATGACAAATAATGTACAAGGTTACTATTTTAAATTTTCCAACATATTATTATAATTTATGGGTAAGCTTTCTAAATCTTTTTACTGTTACAAGAAATTTTGTTATTAATTTTATATGTAACATTTCTAAAATTAAACGTTTTTTAAATTTGATTCTACATCTAAAATTTTTGTGTTATCATATTGAAAGATGTGTCCTAAATCGTTTGAATGTTTAGCCAAAGCAGTACTTTTAGGTTTAACACGAACATCAGATTTATGTTGTGTTAATCTATTTTTTAAAGGTTGTAAAGATGTTCCTATGTAAACTTTATCAAAAAAAAAAAAAAAAATTAAATTAAATTCGGTATTTTCAATTAATAACAGATGTATAAATTTAATGTCTAAATTAAAATCAAAAATTTCGAAAAATAACATAACTGACACTATTTACCAGATTCCTTGTGATTCTTGTGATAAAGTTTACATAGGATTTAAAATAGTAACCTTGTACATTATTTGTCATAATTGTCAATTTTTAATATTAATTTTAGTTCCTTTTGTTGTTAAATTCCACTGATGATGAATACAACCGTATTCGAAATATATGGAAAATGTTGAAGTTTGTAGTTCGTTTTTATTGACACACGTACCATAGTGAAGAAAGAGGAGAAAAAATTTATATATATATATATATATATATATATATATATATATATATATATATATATATATATATATATACACATTTAAGTATATATTTATTGGGGGTGGGAGGGCGGCATTTCGTCTGTTTGTCCGGGGTGGCGTAAATGCTAGAGCGGGCGCTGTACTGAATACCATCAGAAACGTTGTATATGTGCATTAATTCGGTTTCCCAAAATTTAATTAAGTTCTATTTTATAGTTCTCATAATATGTTGGTAGGGGGCTAGAAAACTAGGAATCTGGAGAGTAATCAATAGTATGCATGATTCAAAATCTTGTAACTATACTTCATGTACTTCTGCTATCTCTGAGTTTTGATTTTTTGTTGTAGAAACCATGAGCCACTCTATCTGCATACCAATTATTGTAATATTGATAATGGTGCCCAAATCTCAGCAAATATGTAAAGATTCTACCGACTGGAGATCAACAAGGTATTGCACAAACATGAATGAGATAAATTTTTATGTAAATCAACAGAATGTTCACACTTTACATATTGAAGATTCAGTTATAAGAAATTTAAAACAAACACCATTTAATCCAACAACTAATCGTTTAGAAACACTTTGGTTGAAAAATTGTAACGTTAGCAACATAGATGAGGACGCTTTCGAAAATTTGCAGAATCTACTATACCTCGATATGCAAAACAGTTTAATTACAGATATTAGATTTCTTACTAAAACAAAGCGATTAAAAATGGTAAATTTAAATTCTAATCAATTAACATCATTTTCAGATGGTGATAATATTAATTATCAGTACGATAAATTGAATGTTCTGTATTTAAGCCATAATTACTTATGGAATGTTAAAATAAAACGAGAAAATCTACAGAAACTGGATTTATCATATAATCGGATCTCAGATTTGAGTAAAATAAGATTTTTAAAATTAGAAGCACTACAAGAATTAAGCCTAAGTTTCAATCCATTGTTATTACTTAAACCAGACTTGTTTGTAAGCACTATAAATCTAATTAATTTAGATTTGAGAAATTGTAGCATCTCTTTAATGGAAAGTGGAACATTTGATAAACTTCAGAAATTACAGAACTTAGATTTAAGCAATAATCATTTAACATCACTACCAGAACATGTATTTAATACTCTTATCAATTTGAAAAACTTACGTCTTCAAAATAATTACTTGCAATTATTTCACGAATTTGATTTCGTGGGTTTAACAAATTTGGTATTTGCCGATTTTTCTTATAATCAATTTGAAACGCTTAACAACAATGCGTTTCAATTAAATAAAAATTTGCATTACCTTAGCTTTACTGGTTCTAAAATTCGACATATTCAGAAAAACTTTTTTACTCCCATAACTAGTCTGTATAATCTTGATTTAAGTAACAACAGTTTGGAAAATTTGAATAAGAATACATTTGCAGGACTTGCTTCTCTTCTTAATTTAAATTTAAGTTATAATGCTATAAGCTATGTACAAAGGGGTACATTTGATTCCATTGATAATGGATTACGATCTTTAAAAACATTAGATTTAAGCTATAATAAAATGGAAACGGGAGATTTTACTGCATTACGAAATTTGCAGAGTTTAAATGTATCCAATAATAATTTAGATTTAGATACTACAAACCCTCAAGTTTTCAAATCATCGAATTCACTACTTACATTAGATCTGAGTAACAACCACCTTAGCACCCCTAAAAGACATTTTTTTCTAATCTTACTAAGCTTCGCTCATTAGTTATACAAAACAGTAATTTAGAACGAATAGAAGTTGATAGTTTCAGTGCTTTAAAAAGTTTGAACTTGCTAGATTTGTCAAACAGCATAATACCTATTCTAGAGTATAATTCTTTTCAAGGCCTAAGTTCGATAACAACTCTAAAATTAAAAAATTCAAAAATCGAAACTATATCAGCAAGAACCTTTAAAAATCTTCAAAGGCTAAACAAATTGGATTTATCTCAAAATTATATCAAAGTATTAAACCAAGATCTGTTTACAGGATTGGGCTTATTAAAGCATCTGAATCTAAGTCTGTCTTGCATCAGAAACATACAACCTGAAGCCTTTAAAGATATGACACAGCTTAATATATTGGATTTGCGTGAGAACAATATAAACACATTGCTAAAGAACACATTTCGTGGTCTGAAACTGCTTCGAACATTAATTATAACCAACAACAGTTTAGAATTTTTAGAAACAAGTTGTTTTTTGGACCTTAACAACTTAAACTTTTTAGACTTATCTTACAATAACATCAGTAATCTGTCCTCAAATGTGTTTGAAGGTTTGAGTCGCTTATCAATACTCAATTTAACAAACTCAAATATATCTGTTATAGAAACAAACACTTTTAACTCGGTAAATGGGTTAATTGAGTTAAGATTAGGAAAAAACCCTATTAAAGTTCTCAAAGACGGAATTTTTTACAAACTAGCAAAACTACAATACCTTTACATGAATGATAATGATTTAAAAAGTATACCACCAAAACTCTTTTCTGGATTAACGAAACTAACATATATAGATTTAACAAATAACAGAATCCAAGTATTAGGCGTGGAATCATTTTTTGGATTAGATTCTATAACCCGAATAGACTTATTTCAAGTCAATATTGAAAGTATCGAACCTGGTACATTTTGTTCCATTCCGACTTTGCAAGGTAACGTAACTAAGACCCCTTACTCACTTTCCAATTTAAAAACACTTGATATGAGCAGCAAAAAATTAAAAATTCTTTACCCAAAGACATTTTGCGGCCTGAACTACTTATTAGAATTAAATATACGAAATAGTAGCGTAGAATACCTTCAAATCAATTGTTTTATTAATCTAAACATATTAGAACTTCTAGACCTGTCTTCTAACAACTTATCAACCATACTTCCAGGCGTGTTTGAAGGTCTGAACTCACTTCTTTCACTTAATTTGTCGAATTCAAATCTTTCTAGTATATCACCAGGTGCATTTAGTCCTCTAATGTCTTTAGAAACTCTAGATCTAAGTGAAAATGCGATACCAGTATTCAATGAAAAAACTTTTGAGCAAGTAAGACATGTGCATAATTTGTATATTAACAAAAATAAGTTAACACAACTAGTACCAAAATCGTTTGCTAATTTAAGTGAGTTGAAGTATATTGATCTCTCGGGAAATTTGATCAAAACTCTGGCCAAAGAAGCATTCTTTGGATTAGTATCATTAGAAGAATTAAATTTATCTGATCTAAATATTGAAAATATAGAGCCTGAAGCTTTTAATTCTATGATATCATTGAAAACTTTAGATTTAAGCGATAATAAATTTGATGTCATAAAGAACAACACATTTAATGACCTGAAACAACTTGAAAATCTTCTATTATGCAACAACAAATTAAACAGTATTGAAAATGAGGCATTTTCAAATCTTTACAATTTGATTTTCATAGATTTTCAAAGAGTTTTTGTCAGCACGATCAGAACTCAAGCGTTTAATAACCTTAAATCATTAACAAATTTGCAGCTTTCATACCTACACATAGATGAAATCAACATTAACGCATTTAATGGACTAAATAAGTTAACAAGCCTAAATTTAAGTCATAATTTCGTAAAAAAGTTACCGGAAAATTCGTTTGATACTCGTACTCATAACTTAGATTTAAGTTTCAATGAAATTGCAGAACTAAGTCCTGGTTCCTTTAAAAATTTGGTGTTTGAAGTATCTAGTGAAGATTACATTAACTCTGGCCGTCTTTTTTTAAATGACAATCAGCTCATCAATCTTTACAATGGATCATTTTCAGGGATTCAAAACGCAATGCTAATATCTTTGGAAAATAACAAAATTAAAACTCTTGAACCTGGTGCTTTTAATTTAGTTAATATGGTAGATCTTCCTAAGTGTAATAATACATTAATATTAAACCGTAACAACTTAAAGTTGTTAAGAACGAATTCGTTTACTGGTTTAAAAAAATTACAACATTTACAAATAGCACACAATCAACTTGAAAAAACTGAATCAGATGCATTTCATGGGCTCGATTCCTTAAAGGTTCTTGATTTACAAAATAACAGCTTAACCATTTTAGGTGTAAAATCATTTTCGGGTTTACGTACTCTGTCTAGTTTAATATTACGTGATAATTTATTAGTTAAATTTATTACTGGTGTTTTTTCCGATTTACCAAGTTTACAAAATTTAGATCTGTCCCATAATAAGCTCTTAAATTTAAGCGTTTCAATGTTTTATTCATTAAAAAGTTTAAATTACTTAAATTTGGAAGGAAATGATTTAACTTCTATAGATTATAATTCATTGTTAAATCATCACTCCTTTATTAGGACTATTCAATTGCATGGTAATGCATGGTCATGCTCAATGTTAATAAAAATGCTTCAAGCTTTCCAAAATCGTAACGTACAATATGATTTTCAACAATCCGATAAACCTGTAACTGAAAATGTTGAAGGCATTCGTTGTTATAATGAAGATGAATATGTCAATACCGACGAAACCTACCAAATTACTACAGAATTGCCTAACAAGTCCACTGAAAAATCTGCGCTAGTACTTGAATTGAGTGAAATAAAAAATGCAATAGTAAATAACACTAACAGTTTAAAAACCCTAATGTCTAATTTTACAGAGGCATTTAATGAACACAAAACAACTAATTATTCCAAAGAGGAAAAGTCCAACAATGTATCAATTTACGCTCCCAAAGACTTAGTTCTTACAAATAAAGATAAAAGCATTTTAACTGTAGGAATTTTTCTTATTTTACTTCTTAGCACGATAACTATATTGCTTATAGGATTATTTATTATTAAATATAAATCTACTAAGTTTAAGAGGTTTATATCGAGTAATGAATCTCAGTTACAAATCTTTACACCATGTGAAGATTGAATTCTAGCTTTGATTAAACAACTTTGTGTAGAAAATCACACGTAAATACATGATACTGTAATTTTAAGTAGTTGTTACATAACTTGTATTCTGCTTTTTTAATTATTAATATGCTTAATACATGTATTTTAAAATGTAAGTTCTACTTATAGTTTTATTTTGTTTTAAAGTTTGTTGAATATATAATAAAATAATGAAAAATGTTTAAATAGTTGATACATGCTTTATTAAGAAATAAAACTTTTGCTTTGGTTTTTTCTAATAATTCATATACATTTTCCTTTAAATTGCACTTAATTGGTTGATAGTCTGATCTGCAGCTTGTGGTTTCACGTTTGAGGGTAACTGGTTTGGCATTATCAACGATATCAACAACGAATGACCGAAAAAAAACTGCTTTTTACAGAATTTTTATCAAAAGTTTATTCCAAGTTACTAGTGAAATTAGGCACAAATATTTATTTCATCTTCGATTGGCATTTCATAAACGTACATAGATTTTTCCTTTTTCAATTATTCCTTTATCTACATTTGTATTACAATAAAATAGTGTTTTTCAAAACTCATTAATAAATTAATCAGGACCTTCAAGGCAAATTTATTCTTGTATTTTATTAGGTTATAATGCCTTTTACTGTGGAACAAGACAAGTTTACTTTGGAAGCTCATTTCCGAAACGGCGAAAAAGATGTAGATGGAAACTGGAAGTATTCAGTACTATTATGTGTTGAAGAATATCAACATCACTTTCAGAACATCGAATTAGATGATGATGTTTCATGCCGACACATTCGAAGAATTGTTAGTCGTTTTCATGAGCATGGTAGTGCTTGCAAGGGAAAATCTACGGGTCGCACAACTGTACTTACAGAGGAAGTAGTGGAAAATGTACGCACACATTTGGAAAGAAGTCCGACAAAACCTTTAAGACAATTGGCCCAACAAACAGGTAATTTTGCATTATACAAAACATGGTTGACATGAATGTGTAAGCAATAAAATAAAAAGAATCTTAAAAACCAAAACATTACATAAGTAAAGTTAGATTGACAACATTGTACATATTTCAATACAAGCAATTGTTACAGGTCTTTCTTATGGTACATGCCATAAAGCAGTCAAACGTCAACTACATTTTCATGCTTACAAAATAACGGCTGGTTCCATTTATCTGGTTATATGAATTCGCAGAATTACCGTATGTAGTCAGCAGAAAATCTACACGTTTTTGAAGAAACTACTTTACATCCTGTGAAAATAGGTGTTTGGGCTGCTATGTCACGAAGAAGAATTGTAGGTCACATTTTCTTTGAAGATACAGTAACTGCGGCTCGATACAAAACTATTTTGGAACCTTTCATTGATCAACTCCACGATGACGAGCTTCAACATGGATATTTTCAGCATGATAACGCAACAGCTCATACAGCTAATCAAACACCGACTTTTTACGTGAACATTTTGATGAAAGAGTTATAAGTGCGGAGTTTGGCCCCCAAGATCACCTGACCATACTCCACTGGATTATTTTCTATTTGGACATTTAAAAAATAAAATCTACAAGACACGCCTTCATACAGTTGATGAATTAAAAAATGCAATAACTGACGCAATTCAAAATATTACAGAAGTTCAATTAATAAATGTATTTGAAAATATGAAACGAAGAGTAGATGCCTGTAATGCAAACAATGGTGGTCACTTTGAAATTGTTTTATAGATAATTGCCAAGTTTAATTTTATTTTTCTATTTTTAACTGTAATATAAACATATAAAAGACCATTCATTCCAACGGGTAGTGAGGTGTGCGTCGGGATATCGTTATATTTGTATGTAAATAATATGTGCACTAATTGAAAATCTTTACTCATTATTTACTATACTTTAGCTGAATTGATCTCATTTACATGCACGTTTGAGATCTAAAAAAAACAATGCATTGTTAATTCATTATTTGCTGTGCTTTAGATCAATATATAGAGATTTGAGTTATCTTAAAAAACAATAGGTGCATCATAAAGTAGACATGGTGACTAGTTCCATATGAGAAGGACTAAATCAGTGGTGTATAATCTGAAATAAGTTTTTGTTCAGAAATTAGAATGCAATGCAAAAGTGATATCTAGCTTTAAGTTAAATAAGTTCTTTTTTTTTCATTATAATGTATTTGTGATGTTCACCAGTGTACATTCAAAGGTGGTCAGCAAAAATGGTGTACCTGACTTGTGCTGAATATGTTGAATGTATGCATTAATAAACTAACTAGTCATACATGTAATTTGTTTTCACTAATATTATTTAACAAATATATCATACATTGATTTCTGATTAATGACAAATTCATTTTAAAAATTCATTTAAATGTTTTAATGTCATTGTAAAGGTAACATCATCCAATATCACTCCTTTTTTTAAATATTCACTCTCCACATATTCACACACTTTCTTCGAGTTCTCAGCTGTAATTTTTTTCAATTCTTCATTGCCAATTGCTTAACACCATCCATTTGAAATGTCACATTCCTCACTGCTATCCGATTTTTCAATGGGATTTAATTCAGAGTGGTATAAAGGGAGACGAAGGACAGCATGACCATTTTCAACTAGTAGCTTGTCTACTGTTTCTTCAGCAACACATTCTTGTAAATGGGATAATGGCATTGTCATCGTTCCTTCTTTTTCTTGTTTCATAAATTGGTACACATTGTAGATAATTTGCCGCCCTTGGCTATGAATTACCTTTCGATTATTGATTTTTAACCTGACAACAAAATTCATACATTTTTGCCTATTTCCAACCACTCATGTCAATATAAACAGAAAGATCATTAAACGCTTATCTAAACAGTTTTTACTCTTTAAACTGTACATTATTCTCGTAACCAAATTGAGGTTAAAAAGCAAAATTTGTTTTAAACATTACTTTTAGTATATAAAAGCACCTACAAAACTTGAATTTGACGAGTAAATACCATGTATTGGTTTAATACACCAGTAATACGCCTTGGAAATTCAGAAAATCTGTAATATCAATTAAAAATAATAAATGATAATTTTTAACCAAATTTTTACATACTACATAGTACTGTTCTAGGAGCAGCACCGTCAAACAATGATGATCGCACTGTACCAGGATATCGACAAAGATTAACCGAAAAAAACTTTTTTTTACAGAATTTTTATCAAAAGTTTATTCCAAGTTTCTGGTGAAGTTAGGCACAAATATTTATTTTCAACTTCGATTGACATTTCACAAACGTACATAGAGTTTTGCTTTTTCAATTATTGCTTTATCTACATTAAAAACTCATTAATAAATTAACGAGGACTTTCAAGGTAAGTTAATTCGTGTATTTTATGCCCTTTTCGTAAGTAAATTCTTTTTGGTTATAACGCCTTTTACTGTCGAACAAGACAAGTTTATTTTGGAAGCTTATTTCCGAAACGCCCAAAAACATGTAGATGGAAAGTAGAAGTATTCATTACGATTATGTGTTGAAGAAAGTGAAATCACTTTCAGCACATCGAATTAGATGATGTTTTATGTCGACACATTTGAAGAATTGTTAGTCGTTTTTATGAGCATGGTAGTGTTTGCAAGGGTCGCACAACTGTACTTACAGAGGAAGTAGTGGAAAATGTTTGTACACATTTGGAAGGAAGTCCGACAAAACCTTTGAGACAATAGGCCCAGCAAACAGGTAATTTTGCATTGTACATAACAATTATTGACATATGTTTAAGCAATAAAATAAAAAGAATTTTAAAAACCAAAACATTAAATAAATAAAGTTAGATTGACAACATTCAGCATATTTCAATATAAGTAATTGTTATAGGTCTTATGGTACATGCCATAAAGCATTCAAACGTCAATTACATTCTCATCATTACAAAATAACTGTTGTGCACAAAAGCGTTTAGAATATTGCCAATGATTCAACAATTTGAGAGATGACGAAATACTGAACGTAAGTTTCTTTCCGAATGAAGCATGGTTCCATTTATCTGGTTATGTGAATTCGCAGAATTACCGTGTGTAGTCAGCAGAAAATCCACAAGTATTTGAAAGTATGAAATGAAGAGTAGATGCCTGTAATGCAAACAATGGAGGTCACTTAGAAATTGTTTTATAAATAATTGCCAAGTTTGATTTTATGTTTCTGTTTTTAGCTGTAGTAATAAGTTTTTGTACACCTACATAATAGGCAATTTGTCATTCACGGAAGTGTTTGTCATTTATGGTAGTATTTATTTTAATATTTGCATTTACGCTACTGGACATAGCACAATTTTCATTTTAAGGATGTGGAATAGTAGTACTGTTCTAGGAGCGTCAAACAATAATGATCACACTGTACGTCGCTGCTATTGGTGACTTACTTCTTGAGATATCTCAATGTGTTGCAAGGATACAGGTTTGCTAAGAAGACATGATGCTATTTCATCTTTTCTTTATAATAGTTATTTTTGTATTAAGCATGCAAAATGAGTGTTTTGTAAATGGCATATAAGAGTGTTAATTTTTGGCCGAGACTAGTCGAGGCCAAAAATTCATTTGAATAAAACACGAATTTTACCACGAAATACAAACAATATTTTTTCTATAACTGTTATATTTGAGAATTTCTTTGAACTTTGTTAAATAATTCAAATGATTCGCCCCGTATTTCCTAAGTGTTTCAACATAACTCGTATGGAGACATCATGTTAAACAATGCTTGTTTTATTAATATCAATATTATAAATAAAAAGGAATAGTTATATATTTGTATTACAGTTTGGAATATTAGTAGTAGTATTGGTAAAATAAACTATATTATCTTACTTAGTATTTGTTAGTTTTCGTTAAATTAAAATTATCCTTTGAGTATTTTTTAATTCAAGTGATTGATTCTTGCAATTTATTTTGCGCCTAGTGTGCAAAATATTTTGCACATGTTGTGATGGGTAACGTGGATAAATAGTTTGCAATTAAAAAAAACTGGCATTTCGCACACTGAAATTAGTAAAGAAATACATTTTTTGACAGTTACAGAAAAAAATTATTTTCGTCATCACCAACATTTTAGTAGTAACTTTGAATATAAGTAACTAAAGTTATCTCTCACCCTCTCTCAACTACATGTATTAGAGAAGGATGGCAATAAAAACAAATCTGCTGTACAGTTCATACTAGCGCACTAAAACGTGAGTCGTGATTAAGAAGCTACATCTGTCACTCCTGCCATTTTTTTAAATTATTGTTTATGCGTTTTTGCTTCACTTTTTATGAAAAAACAGTTTTTTTCAAAACTATCTACAATTTTTACAGTGAATTATCGGTAATTTGGTAACTTTTTTACATAATTTATATATTTACAAAATCTTAGATATGCTACGTAATGAGCACCTTAAATCTAAGTAGTTATGAACGTGCTTAATTATTTTGAACGGGAACGTGACAATCAGGGGCCACTCGTTCCATTTGATTCTGTTATGCAGGTATGTAGTACATTATTGTGTAAAATATGTTACTTTGTAACGTGCAAAAATCGATATAGAATCGATTGTATCATTTTATCTGGTTACTGTTTCTAAAAGCTACCTTAAATAAGTATCTGTGCTTTAAACATTTAGTAATGTGCGTTAAGCTTACTAGTATCTATTTGATTTACTATAATGATTTAAAATTTCTGTATTTACGGCATTTACTGATGAGTATAATGGATTAAATGTTATACAAAATTATTCCCATACTGTAGCTAATTTCTACTTCTCTTATGACGTGTACGTTTCTACATTATACGCAAATTATTTCTCTCGTATCTACCTTTGTATTTCAAAAGTTTACTCGTTTTAGTTCCGCTAGTTTAACGTATTAAAGCTTTCTGTAGTTATTTAGCATTTGTTAAATAAAAATTAATTTCAATTAATATCTATAGTGCCATCTTTGAGATGTACGTAGTTCTGGTGATTGATATACTTAACTCTGAAAAGGGCTCTGTTATTTTGCTATTTCTTAATAAATACACTGTATAAATAACGGTTTATTCTGTTAACAATAAATAAAATGCTATTGTGGTAACAATGATTGATAGGAATATTTTTCAAGTTGTAAAATTGTTTCTTGAGGCGATGGCTTTCTTTTCAAAACCACCATTGCTGTGGAAGGGTTGACATTTCTAGAAAATTTTCCTGTTTCTATTTCGTAGATGTTAAGCATCATTTTTTTTTTGAAAATTTTCACAATATAGTATCGCTTTGTTGTATAGAAGTGATATAATCGCTATTAAAGGCGGATGTAATAGAAATATTTCACTCCATCTACATCTGTTCGGTAAGCCGTATCAGATCTCGTTAACCTCATAATTAGAACTTCTCTTTCAGGTTTCAAACACAAACGAATTATTATTTCTTCAAAGAAATAGATGTCGGCAATGTCAGACATTTACACTAACGCTCGCATTAGACCTTAGAGGTAACACCTTCTTACTGAGTAAACACCGTTCTAGTTCTTTATCTTCATTTTAGCACTTAAGTTTCCAATTAACTTAAGTTCCCATATAACTTTACCGTTACGATGATGTCAAAGTTCATGTTTACATTTGGTTTTGTCTTTATTGATGTAACAAGATTACCCGTTCTGTATCTCTTGGCTTATTGTTTGGATTGTACTGCTGATACATTGTGGTCCGCTGTGTCTAACGTACTTGGGATTGCGTGATCGTTGAGGTTACACCTGTATTGAAGCTGGTGAAATCCTGGCTACCTTGAATAACGCATAAACCTTGGTCAACATAGATCAGCTCTTTCCTTTTATCGTTCCTAAATTGCCTTCAGCAGATCTACAAAGAAATTAAGTACATTTACCTTATTTCTGTTAAGCATTTGACAAATATTTTACTCACGAATACAACTCGTACCTAAATTGCCTTCAGCAGGTTCCGATTGCCTATAACGGAATTAAATATATTTATATTAATTCTGTCAACGAGTATTTGTTAAACATGTTACCTGTAGTGTAAGACCGGTGTCAACTTGATACCAAACTTCAGCTAGTTTTAATACAATTTCTCTCACGTAGAACTGCTCTGTGTTAGTTAAAGCATTCTTTAATATTTTATACAACAATCAACATTTAGATTAATTTTTATTAAAATTGTGCCACACCCAGTAGGGAGTTCATGTACAACCTCCATTTTGGGGATAAATAATTTTGTACTATTGTTTATGTGGTCCTGAACAGTAGCTTTGCTGCAACTTTTATGTTTATACCAGATGTAACTTTTTGTGTATCGTGATATTGAATCATTCAAATCCTCCTAAGTGTTCCCGAGTGCTTTAGCACGATAGGCCTTATTTAGCCTGTTCAGGTCCACAATCATAAAAAAAAAAATTCAAATGCTATTCGGTAGCTCAAATATATAATACACACTATCGTTTTATGGATAAGGTTGTTCGGCCCAATTTCTTTTTCTAATTTAAATTGCTTAATTACTAATATTCTTTTTTTTTGGAGATAAATTAAGTGGACTGAACAAGCTTTTCCAATTGTATTTAGGTAATTGAATCAAAAAGGGGTTTGGATTCAGTTTTGTTAAACGAAAGGCAAGCTGAATTATTTAATTAATTTTTCTTTCTTGTAAATAACTGAGTTAATAGGTTTATTAAATTGGCCTTTTCAGGCTAAGGTACGTAAGATCTTGCGTCGGTCGGAAGGGGTATTATTGTTTTTGGTATTATAATTATACATTATAAATTATTGTGGGCGTATGTACAAGCTCACGACTTGCCCTCCTCAAGCTCATTTTAACTTATTTTTTTTTTTGGTTTTGGGGATAACATATACTGTATATAACTTATTTTATTTATCGTTCACATATTTATATAACTATACGTTGGTCTTATTGCCTCCTTAGTTGGGAATTTAAGAAAGAAATAAATTTACGTTTGTTGAGGGAATTGTCCCTTAATTACTACTCATATTACTCCCTGTTTCAAGCTTTACAAGCTCTCTCCCTCTTCCAAGGAATAAGAACCTATTTTCTTTTCTTTCTTTCTTTAAAGCTTGTGACCCCTATTTCGGTTCTTTTCTCACTAACCAGATTCTAATTTAACCTACTTTATCGGTACCTCCAAAACACCCATGCAATCCGAGTGCTCTGCGGTCTTCGGACTGTTTGGTAGAGTTTTAGCCGAGCTCACTCATTTCTCCCGTATTGTGCCGTGTGGTGGTTAGACACGTGGCAACTTTTAGCGCACGTCTGAAGCATGGGGGGTTCGTATAAATACAGATAGTGCTATAAAAAAAGGGTTACAGAAACCCAAAAAGAAAATAAATCTCACAGTCACCAGCTAAGCGGAGAAAACGTACGAAGTCTACACCGAAGTTGATGGCTATGTGAAGCATGTTGTACAGAGAAAAATTTATGAAATGCATTCAAAATATATATACAAACTTGCAAGATATGTCTAGTACTATACTTGCTTTGTAGGCATACATGTTGCGCTGGCATTATTACAAAAAGAATTAAGCAACAGTCAAGTTTTCGATTTCAGTAGACGTCTCTTACATTCCATTGGCTTTTCATCTAAAGCAGATGATGGTAGGAGAGGTTTACTGGAAAAATCACATATTGCTGTCTATAGTGTTCGATCCTTAAGAGAATATTACAAAGATAAAGAAGAAAAATTATAAAATCTTGTATTCTTAGATGAAACTTGGATTTTCATTCAAGGATCGCACAAAAGAAGCTGGCATGATAAATTTAAGGAAAGCGTGAAGAAGAAGCCAATGGGTGAAGGAAAAAGGTTTGTTGCAATTTAGTTATTACATTATAATTCCTAATAAAATAACTGTATTTTTTAGATTTATAATTGTAGATTGTTGTCACGGGGTCGGTTGGCCCTGAAAGGCCTTTCTTCATTGCGACCTGTAAGATCTTTTGTAAATGACCCTGCATCTATTGTGTTCCCATTAAGTCTAGGCTTTTAATAAAGCTAACAACTCTTTTGACATTTGTGTTACCTATGTCGCCTGGCATTAGTTCTACCTGTTCTAGGTATTTCGTTCTGGCGCGGGCTAGGGCTATACAGTCGCATAGTACGTGCTTCGCAGTTTCCTTTTCAATATTGCAAAATCTACAGTTCTCAACCTAGGTTTTGCCTATCTTTTTGAGAAGGTATCTCAGAGGGCAGTGATCTGTTGAGAAGCTTGTTGTTAGCCTTATGTTGGACTTTTGGAGTTCCGAGTAGTTTTTCAGCTAATTTAGGCGAATGTGATATAAATCATTTCGCTTGCCTTTGACCTGGAGTATTTTCCAATAGACTTTTTTCTCTCTTTTTTATTACCTTTGGCCAGTTGTTTCAGGGTTTATTTACAGTCCCACGTAATTTTCGACTACATGTATAGGACTTTAGTGCCTTTAGGGCTGTCTGAGTTTATATAGATCCTTGCACCTCGCTGACATCTGTTGAGAAAGTTGCGGGCACACAGATCTGCTTAGAAAATGGAGGGTGTGTTACCAAGCGATTGGGCCATCCTACACTTAAGGTCTACTATTCTCACTCCCACTCCTCTTTCATTTTGGATCCATCTGTGTACCAGATCAATGATCCTTGCTCAAGGCTTGATATGTTTGCACCCGCTACTTGACGGCTGTTTATTACCACATCGTAAGGACGTTCATAATCATCTCGCTGTCATTGTATCTGTAGGTTTGGTCATGGAGTCCAGCTGAATATAATTCAGTATCCTCGTATGACCAGCCACATTTCCTGGCTGTAAGTTTGTTGCCAGTTGCAGCCGCAGAGCAGTTAGCATTGCCTCTTTCTGAACACACCGAAGAGCCTAATGCATGTCCACATTGCCGCTAGGGCTCTAGTTTGAATGTTTTGTATATGCATGTTCCAAGTAAGTTTTTTATCTAGTGTAATGCCTAGATACTTAACTTCCTTGGAGAAATTGACCACTGCGCCATTTACTGTGGGAGCTCGCAAGTTCAGCTTCCTCCTTTTAGTGAACGGTGCAATGGTGGTTTTGTTTGGGTTAGCCTTTAGCACTTCTGCGGAACACCAAGCTGTTACCATATTTAGGGCTTTTTGTATGCGGTTTGTGATCACACCATCATGTATACCCTTTACACCGACCACTAGGTCGTCTGCATAACCCTGGACATTAAATCCAGTTACTCAACCTGTATAATAGATCACCAACCACTAGAGATCACAGCGTAGATGATAAGACTCCACCTTGTGGAAACCTTTCGCTGCAGATACTGTGATTGATTCTCTTCCTACTGTGGCAATGATTATGCTGCTCTTGAACATGGAATGTATCCATTTGATTGGTATAGGTCCTATGTGCTTTTGTTACGCGGCTTTCTGCATACGCACAAAGGAGGTTTTGTCAAAAGCACGCTCTATGTCTATAAAAGCACATACAGCCACTTCTCTTGTCTCGATTGTCTTTTGAATATATTGGACTAGACAATGTAGGCCATTCATTGTTGATTTTCCTGGTTGATAGGCAAATTGCTTTGAATGACACAGTTGTCTTGGCAGGATTTCGCTTCTCAAATATTGATCCAATATTTTCTCCATAGTTTTGAGGTGAGAGGATGTGAGGCTGATGGGGTTAGTTCTTTAATCCTCCGTTGTAGTAAAGCGGGAAAGATAGCGTCTCCGCCTGGCGATTTAAATGGCTTAAAACTGTATAGTTGTTCGTGTAGGTAATGAAGATGGATTTATTTCCGATGCTTCACTTTTGTTTTCTAGAAAGTCACAAACTGCAGACTGGGGATATGTGTGCGGAGTTGTTTACAAAATGGTTGGAAAAAATTGCAAACTTAAAAGAACCATCTTTAATTGTAATGGACATTGATAGTTATCATTCCTGATGTGAGCAAACTGCAAAGAACGCTATAACAAAAATATAGGAAAACATAATTCCGAATTTAACGATGACCAAGTAAAAGAAATATGGATGGAATCCTTGCAACGAATTGATGGGAAATATTGGCAGAAATGCATTAAACATGCCGAAGTGTCTATGTTAGAGTGGTGGGAAATTGAAAAACATTTTGAGGTTGCGCAACCGTTAATTATATCTGTTAACGATTCCTCTTCTGAAAGTGACACTGATAGTGAATAATTTTTTTTTTCATTTAAATGTTTTAATTCTAATGTAATATAAATTTGATAATTTTTACATAACGTATTGGTAACTCTACAATAGGTGGATTGAATACTTGTACTGATTTATGTAAATTGCTTTTCATTTAACTATGAAATCTATTTAAACTATGTTCTAAATTATCTATAATTTCGTTGAACTTCGAACTACATTACACTGAATACACTTGCTTCTACAAGAATGAAATAATCACAAATGTAACGATATTTAAGAGTATTTGTTTACTTACAAATATATAGGTTATGTATTATGATGGTATGTAATTATAATCTAACCATGTCTTAAATTATAACAATTTACTGTCGCAGCAAAATATTTTTGACTATGAATGAAATAAGTGGATATAATGGATAATTTTTCTAGTTTAAAATATAAAAAACATTCAATAATTTTCAACTTTGATATTTTATGGAAACTTATGTGGAGACATCTGCCGATATAAATATTAACTAAAAAATATTTTGCTGATTTAATGAAGAGTTACGTCGCCTAAATCTCAGCTCGTGTAATTTTAAGAATGAGTCATACCCAACTTTATTTGAATCAAATACTATCAAGTACAATCACCTTTAAAAATAAATTTACACAAAGCTTAATAAAATTTTAAATTATACGAGTCGTAAATTTATTGATCACACCCTGTGTAATTGGAAAAGTCAAAGTAATAAATAAAACGTTATCTAGATACTTTCTAAGTAACCGTCGTATACATATAGATTAATATTTATACGTGTCATAAAAATTCTGAAATAAACATTGCCCAATTTCGAATTGTATTTAAACATTCACCAATATGAAGGAATTGTATTAATTCATATCTGAAATTTTTGCCTAATAAATATTTTGTTATCAATATTGTGTTCAATGACTTATTTTGCTCGTACTTTATGTTCATGTCGAGTGGTTTCGAGTGGTTTTTAGTCTCTATATCTCATGTTTCTTCTTGCAATTACAATTTTTTGGATGGTAATAAAAAATCCACAAACGTCTTGTTAGCTGCAGTTGCTTACTTTCTAATTTTTACTTTAATTACCTCGGTCTAGCTCAATCGGTTTTTAATACTGTTAAAAGGGCCGGCCATGTCGGGTAGCAAAGAGTAAAAGCGGCTGGTTTTATACAGTTATTATAACTGTGTTTATATTATTTGGGTGGTGTTAGTGACGATAAGATAACGAGGGCGACAATCTCTATATTCCTGCTTTACGGTCAAACAGAAAATCAATACTTTTAAAGGGACTATGTTATACTTTATTCTTTTAAAAGAATTCGTGTTTTATATTGTATGAATGCAGCTTTTTCGATATAACTTTTACGAAGGTAAATTTTAAAAGAAACTAAATAATTTTTACATAGGCTTTCTTAACTAACTATCTATATTTACAAGATAATGTTAATTATGATGCATTAAGATCTATTCTAATTACATTCAGTAATTAGCGGAAATTGTATTAAAAACATAATTGGTGGTGTTTACGAGTGATTCATCTCTTTGGAATTAAATATGGATATTCTCGTTTTAAGAATACTAGGTAAGGGGACGCGTAAAGTGTTAGCCACTAGGTACCTCTGGCGCTTCTTGTTTCGATAGCGATAGTAGTAGCTACCTGACGTGTCTCTAATGCGGGGACGGTTTTAATAATAACAGTAAGGTACTTCAGGAACGTTTAGTTTAAAAATTATTAGGTACAGGATAAACCACACGTTTTACAGGTACGGTATTCTTGAAGAAGGATTACTCTCTCAAGTCTGGGTTATCGCGATTCGCGTTCAGGATCGGATACAGGCTCAGGATGAGAAGTAAAGTTTTCTTCTAACCTGGGAACACGGCGTAAGACCTTAAATCTTCGGGACCTTTCGGTATTCACGACTGTTAAATAAACAGGCTGACAGCATAACGGAACGTTTTACGTGCGTCGGCATTTAATAGTATTAAATCAGAATGTATGCTATCCTCGGGATATCTCACGATGAGTGAGCGGTTAAGAAAGCGGTTTCAGGACTTGTACTAAGAAGTAAGATTCAAACGAAACTTAGATTAAGCGGTTATTACGTTACGTGAGATTGAAATCTAATGCTCACTGTTATACGTAATGTTTCCGTAATTTACGAAACTGGGTGACCAAAATATGGTCTAATTGCTGGCGACTTGTTGCTTCCAATCTGTCGGCTTCCTGAATGTCGGTTTTTATTTTGCCTCGTAAATGCGTGTTTGTGTAAGTTTATGTACGTTGTGTGTGTATCAATTAAAAGATTCTGAGTTTATACCCGTTGCGCTGTTTACTTGATACCCCGGGGATTGGTAGAATTAGGCGAATACCTTTCTATCCAATTAAATAAGTAAAAGATTACGTTTGAAATAGTCCCCGACGTGGCGTCGTTTACCGGAGTCAGTTTAATGCTGTATAATTAACTTACCACAAGTGACCACAGATTTAAGCAGCAGTACATCCTGGTGTATTGACATAAGTTCAGGTGGACTGAGTCGAGTTGACTCAACGAAGAATGAAGATGGACGGAACAGATACTGGTCGATCTGGGCTCTCGAAAGAGGCCCAGAAGAATAAGTCGAGTTGGCCCAATGGAATAACAACGTCTGTAATGAATTGAATATTTGTGTTAATTGGTTTTAGTGTGAGTGTTGTTTAGTTGGGTGTAGCGTGTTGTGTGCGGTTAATCCGATTCGTTTGCCGGTATCATGCTAGATCGTCATCTAATAGATGGGGGAATGCGGAGGGCGCGTGTAGGTAGCAGAGCAGGTTTGTGTGTGTGATGGTTTAGTGGGTTTCTGTGTAGGTTTTGTGGAGGCGATGAAACGTGTAGAAATGTAGACGTGTGTGGATGAGGTGGAGATGGATGAGGTGTTTGAGTGGGGGGCGCGTGTTCTTGGGGATGGTGGTGGCGAGGTGAGGAATTTACATCAGTTCTACATACATAAAGACAAAATTTACATCGATTGGGCTTGAACCTTGATGGCGCAGTTGGTTAACGCGGTACTCTAGCAAAGTACAGGTCGTAGGTTCAAATCCTACTCGAGGTAAACTTTTTATTTATGTATTTATAAAATTAATAATAATTTTTAATTACATATTTACCTTTGAACTTATTCGCTCATAACAAAAACTTATAATAAAATAATAATACTTTTTGATTAACTGCCACTGCTGTCCGACGTCGATCCTAGTGTTGGAGTACTTCTGGATTCTTCTGTATACTTCTGTTCCTCGCGTTATTCCTGCTGTATGTCCTGCGGGTCCTGCTTGATGCTCGGGCGTGGCTCTCCTTCTGATGACCGCTTCTTCGTATTATTTGTATGCAAGCAGTGACAGATCTTACTCTGAAGCGGAACGTTCTTTTTTGGATTGCTTTAGAGTGTGCAATAAAAATCGCAGGAGCTCTTAAGCGTGGTAGGGATCTATATTCGACCGAAGTTCAAACTGCCCTGACAACGTCTGTATCGTGTCTCGCGGTTTTATTGAAGAAGGCAGGAACGGCTTCTGGCGGTAATTCTAACTCCGAGTATGGTTGTTAGACTGGAGGGGACTCTGACGTAGAAAACTCTCAACGTTTTTTGAAAACGCCGGAGGGAATATATATATATATATATATATATATATATATATATATATATATATATATATATATACACTCTTTGCAGCCTGTGTCAGCACTCCCCACTACAATATTAAAATAGTTATTAAAAATTCTATTAAAGTACTTATGATTTACTTTCAAATTTTCAATATACATATAAAGGTTCAATAACATTGTAATATCTACCCGACGATAGATAAATTCAGCAAGATTAAGCAAGCGTGAAATGACTCTCAGTTCCTTTTAAACTGGCTATACAATTTTTGACTGTTTGTTTATCTACATTCTTAAACGAGCGTTTGTCTTCTCCGCTGTTCCCAACGATACCACTTCCAGATTGAATTTACGCGTCTTTGGCTGACACCAAATGTTGCCAAGAATCAGGACCGGCTCAAGAGTTTTTGGCGCCCTAGGCGAGTGTATTGATAGCCCCCCCCCCAAAAAAAATTCAGCCACTAAACTGTAGGAAATTTAAAACAAGAAAACAAACAAATTATATATTATAAATATATTATAAATTTACTATTTATTGTCAGATAATCATAATAACTTAACAACTATTTACATTTTCCAAATGTTTTTACAATAAAGAGTTTACATTTTGTGTTTCCTGGCTTTCTGTTTGGCAAATGTTGCCAGTGATAGGTAAGTGGAGGGGCGGGGTGGAGAACCCCAGCACGAGAGAACACCTTCAAGCTGTCGTGATTAGAAATTTAGTTTAGCGTTGTTACAAAAACTACGAACAGAGCAGTACATTATAAAGTATCTGATTCCAGGATAAATTACAAACTTATTGTATATTATTATTAAAACTTATTGCAAAATACACTTCAGTTTGGAATATACGTTATTCCAAATGGAAGTGTATGTTACAAGTATTTTTTTCAAAAAATATATTTGTCCTATTTTTGGCCCTGTCCTGCTCTTATCGGCAAACGGGGCCTACCCGCGGCTGGCACCCTTCAGGCCCTGGCGCCCTAATCGATCGCCTGGTTCGCCTATATAGTAGAGCCCGCCCTGCCAAGAATAATTTCTGGCAAATGTTGAATTTTTCCTCTTTGTACAACTGTATAAAAATAATGTCACCTTGCAGAAAATAGACTACGAATCAAATTCATCTGTACAATTATAACAATATTTTTATATTTACACTTGAATAGACAGTGTCGTTACTATGTCAATGACTGTATCTACTTTTGTTATTATTTCTTTCAAGTGAAATGCTGAAACCACAAAAAGATGAAAATGTTGTTGAGGCAGAGTGAAGAATGGAATGTCAACGAAAAAAGCGGTAAGAACATTCATCCCTAACATTTATTTCCTCGAAGTTATTAAAGTGAAAAATTCACTTGGATCTAATCCGTACCTCACTAGCGAAGAAGAAAAAATATTAGTTTCATGGATTTTAACTTGTCAACGAAAGGGTGGCAAGTGTGAAGAATTTTTTGCTGACTACCCTGTTGGTAGACATTGCTCCGAGAACACGATGATTTAAAGCATTCTTAAAAGAGCACCCATATTAAGCAAAAAAGACATACGATATTGGTTTAAAATGTTTGAAACTTTTCCACAAGATGAAGATAAATGTAATGAATAGTAATTAATGGATTTGAAACTACTGGTTTCTTTACCATGAAACCCCGATGCTATTGACCATTTAAGAATACGTTGAATGTCTTTGTTGATTAAATTACTATTTTAGTTTTACGGTCTAGATTTGGGATAGAAGCTGGATTACAATTATGAGTAGACTGAAATAAACTACAATGAAGACTCCTGTCGTCCCCAAAGCAATGGTCCAGGTTAGTCGTTGAAGAAATAAGGTCGTTTATGTATAGCAGAAAAATTGTAGACTCTATAACATCCCTGTAGCAATACCGTGTTAATGCCAACTTGTTTTGAAAAGAAGCCACCAAGTACGACACGTATTCGTCTTTGTCAAGGAAATTAGAAACCCAATTGATGAGTGTATCATTTAACCCAAATGAGGTGAGTTGGGCAAGAAAACGTTTATGCTAAACTTAGTCAAATGCTTGTGGGATAATTAAAGCGACCACAACTGTTTCACCGGATAATGTATTGTTCCAAACTTGAGTCAATATGAAAGAAGATCACCTGTTGAACAATTCTACCTAAAACCATCTCAGTGGTCACTAAGGAGTTTTTAGTTTCAAGGAAAGAGAGCAGTTGCTGATTGATGGCCTTTTCCATGGTTTTACACAAAATGGAAGTAATGGAAATTGGTCGGTAGTTGAAGAACCGGTTTTATTGCCTTTTTTGGTAATAGGTTAAACATTCGCTAACTTTCATGTGAGGAACATTCTCCAGAAGACATAGAGATCGAATAGAGCTTAGATAGACTGGAACTATTTTGAGGGAGCAGTTCTTTAAGGCAATAGTTGCGATACGGTCTGGGACAATCGCTTTATTGAGATAAAGCCTACTGATGATAGATTTTAAGAGCTTGTACCGAAAAGAATTGTTTCCATAGTGTATGAGGAAGAAGTAACTAGAGGCACATATTTCCCAGAATCACTACGACACGAAATTGATGCAAATACATCCACAAAAATATTAGCTTTGTGTACAGAATCAGCAACTACAAATCCATAAATGGATCTTATGGGTGGAAAAAAGATATACCAAAGTTTTTACTAATGGCTTTAGCTAAAGATCAAAATTTACGACTACCTGAAGGAGATGTAGCAAGTTCATTGCATTTTTATTGTTTAAACAACATTTTAGCTTTAGTGATAATACCAACGTATTCTGCATGAATCTCGACCTTTTGATTATATTTCCATTTAGTGTAAAATTTATTTTTTTAAATATATTGAATCAGAACGAGCCTTGTTGAACATGGGTTGTGACCAAGAATGACGTATACGATTTTGTTTTTTCTTGAATGTATAACTTCATGCCCATGAGGATGACTTCAGATACTGAAAGAGCAATGTCCGAAGATGAGGACGACTTAAAACAATATTCACGTCATGGAAAGGCTGCAAAGCAATCACTACATTTAGCACACTTAAAAAACCACAAGGTTCTATCAGTGTTGCGAACAACAGAGGAATTAGGGGCAGTAGAAGTTACTTCCATCAGACAATGGTCAGATAGACCTAGTGGTGAAAGAACTAGGTGGGTTTAATGTAAGGAAGAGATTTAGAAGATGTGGGGTATGGTCAGGGTTATCGGAGATTCTTGTGGGTTTAGAATTCATTTGCGTGAGATCACATGAAATAGCAAATCTTTCTGCACTGTGGCCAGCAAAGTTAGGAGTAGATGAATGTTGAAGCAATTAAGAGTTATGAACATTGAAATCTCACAAAATTGAGATATCGGAAAGCGGAAACTGAGATGGAAGGTAGTCAGCTTTCAAACTAACGTAATCGAAGAAGTTTTGAAAGTTATTGTCATTCGGAGACATAAATGTAACAGTAGAATTTCACAAACTTAGAACAGAATGTTTCAGGTCACGTAAAATTATGTAATGTCCAGAGAAAAAATCCTCTTTCAAGTAATGTTGCTCTGAAGATAGTCACATCTTTGTATCGAAAGTTAGAGTGAAGATTGTATTGGAGAAATTGCAAGTCGGGTGAATGTGAGCTTTCAGAGGATCTTGCTTTCACATAGAAACAAAATGTCAAGTTGTAATTGTTCAAGATGTTGGTGAATAGCATTAAGATTAGACCTGATACCGCGAATGTTGCAATAATGGATCAGAAAGTGAGTAGCTTTGATGACCGAGCTCGCTTGGGCCCTGCCCTCCCGGATAGGAAGACAGTGAGGGCGAAGAGAGGAACAGGATAAGAATGGATTAAGGATAAGGAAACGGGTGACCGATAGCCCTTATTGAGCTCAGAAAATCGAAGACCCAATATTAAGCAGCCCATGGTAAATGTGGTGGAATATCTTCGCCTGGCATGGGTACACATTCCTCCCACCTTAACTGAAATAATATCAACTGAAGCAGAGCAAGCATACTACAGCAGGGCATGATACTGTGGAGAGGCGCTGCGTATTAACGCTGGGGACCAGCCTTCCCCCTAACCACACGGAGGTTTCCCCTCGCGAAATCCCTACAGCACCTAAAACAGCCAAACGACCTTGGGGGATTTTTAAAGAAGTTACCTTCTCGCAGTACTGGCGATTAAGCCAAGGCCACTGATCGCTACCTGTACGGCGTTTCCTAGCCACATCCTACTAGAGTCGCTGAAGTACAGTTCGCGTTTGCGGTATTAGGAGTCGGCTTACGCTTTCCAGCTTGGACCTCTCAGGTTTGCCACATCTGTGTACGCTTTTGATGGTGCACGTTCTGGGATGAGAAGAGAGGAGCGGAAGCGGTCTCTCAGGTTTCGCTGGGAGCTTGAAGGGATCAAGGGTTGGAGCAGATGTGCTCCGACAGGAAAGAGTTACAATAAAGGAAGCCACTCAGACTAGATTAAAACAGTGAACTTCCATCTAGGGAGACGCAAGATTGCCAGGATGCATAAAGAAAAGGAAAAAAAAAGAAAAATACAAAAAAAGACTTCCAAAAAGTAAACAGCGCAGAGAAAATAGAAAAAAGAAATTTGAAGATTCATTGAGGAAGAAAATGAAAAAAAAATGCAAGCATAAAGAAGAAAGATGAAAGCAATGTTGGTTTGGAAAAGCAAAAAGGAAAAATAATATTGTACTGTCTAATATAGCTCTGGATATAGTCAAATATGAAACGCACCAAACAGAAAAATTGCAACCAACATAATAAAGCACAAAAGGACAATTTCCAGACCAATAGAAACATCAATTATGGCTGTGATCACAAAATTAAAGCGCGAGATGAGAGGAAAAGTTTAAAAACGGTATAACGGTATAAGCAAACGCTGATTTAAAAAGGAGAAAAGTAAGATTTGGACCATTACAACCATGGATGACTAGACTGGGAAAAATGAAAACCTAGAATGAGCCATGAAAATGTAAACTGCCACCATTATTACACATGTTTAAAATACTTAGCTTTTTGGGGTTTTTAATGGTGTATTTTTGTATTTATGTTTACACAAATCTATACACTTACAGTTATCGTCCTCAGTAGTATTAAAATTATTTAGAGTTGTTTAAAATGTTGAAACAGATTTATTAAAAGTGAAAACGCAAACATAACCCTGTTATTAATATAACAGTTTGTAAAACATATAAAACCAACTATGGAATACACTTTTGGTAGAGAATAATTAGATGCTTAAAAAATTAAATATTGTTAAACTGTCTTGAAGATGACGGATCAGAACACCCTTTAACGGTAGAAGACTAACAAAATTTAATCAAATTATGGTGTAAGTGTAAAGTTGTGATAAACTTTAATTTGAAATTGAGCGTTCAAACATTTAAAATACTTGTCTTTTTAGAATATTGTTATGGTTTTGTTTGTATCTAAGTTACACTGATTTATACGTTTCGATACCACTTACAGTTATCTTCGTAAGTAGCAATACCTACTATCTTTCAAAATTGTTTAATATGTTGGAACAGTTTTGTGAAATTTAAAACGCAAACATAAGCCTTCTATTAATATAACAATTTCATAAACACATAAAGATAACTATGGGATTCAAATTTAGTAAAGAATAACTAGATCATTAAAAAATTAAATATTGTTAAACTGTCTTGAAGATGACAAATCAGAACACCCTCTAACGTTAGAAGGCAAACGGTGAAAAATGTCATAACCAAAGAACAAATTTAACAAAACTTAATAATGTTATCATGCAAGTGTAAAGTTGTCAAAACTTTAATTTGAAATTGAATAAGAAATTTCGTATACTTTGAATTGTTTTCCAGTGAGTCAAAGGTATTTTGGATTATGGTAAATTATTTTGTAGATTTTTGTTTATGGTCTTGAACTTAAAAAACTGTCCAAAATGAATCCAAATTGACTACCAGTGCTATACCTTACAATGAATCTTGATTTAACATAGTAAAATTGATCAATTAATTAAAAAATAATTAAAAAAGGCCAAAAAATGTTTAAAAATGTATGTACACTGCTACTTTCTGCTCAAAGTTTAAGTTTTTTCTTTGTAGGTGGATTGAAACTTCGTTTTCTTTGACTTTCTGGCACTGCCTGCACTTTTGCAGTCACGTTTCAACATTTAACAGTAGTTGGCCATCATATTCCTGTTCCACCTTCCTTGGTACCTCTTTTCCATGTCCTTAATATCTTGGTGAAACCTTTACCCATGTTCTTCGCTTACATCACCTAGATTTTCGAGGAAGAAATCGATGTGAGAGTGAAGGAAATGTATTTTTGTAATCGTTACTTTTAATACATAAAGAGAAAAGTGGTATATAACTAAATATATAAACTTTTTTATTTATGTATTTAATTTGACATTTGTCAACAAATACTTCAAAATTTAATTTTTTTCTAATTTTATGTGAACGATTACAAAAAAATGTATTCGCAACACGTGCGCTGTCACCTTTTTGGTGCTCGGCCATATATTTTATCCCTCGGCTACGCCTCGGGTAAAAAAGAACAGCCTCGCACCAAGAAATGTGTAAACAGCGCACTAGTTGCGAAATCTACTATTTTATGCTCATATTGAACCCCAGCTTTTTGAAATTGGTTAACATTTTTTTTTACAATTTTTTTGTATTCAGGATCCTTGTTATTTCCCAAGAACTTTTCTACAACTTCCTTAAAGGATATCCATGCATTATTCTCTGTATCAGTCATCGTTTTCTCAAAATCTTTGTCCTTCATTAGTTTCCTAATTTGCGGGCCTACAAAAATGCCTTCTTTCAATTTCTCACTCGATATCCTTGGGAACTTCTCAGTAACGTATTGAAAGCAGTCTCCCTGAAAGTGCCTTGGTGAACTGCTTCATTAAACCTAATTGGATGTGTAGAGGGGGGGAGTAATACGTCCTCCCTTTGTATAAGGCATTCATTGACAATATTCTTATTGCCAATTGTTAAATTTTGTCTAGCAGGCCAGGTAGTGGTCGTCCAGTGCTTGTCTTTAGCTCGGCTGTCCCACTCACAGATAAAACATGACATTTTGGTATAGCCACCCTGTTGTCCAAGTAACATTCCAATCACTTTAAAATCACCGCATATTTTCCAACAGTGGTTCGCATATTGCACATACTCCAGAAGTGCTTTTAGGTTTTCATATGTTTCCTTAAGATGTACTGAATGGGAGATTGGGGTGGCCCCTTCCAAGTTGCCGTTGTGCAATAGGACTCCTTTAAGACTTCTTTTAGGCGAGTCTATAAACAACCTCCAGTCCTGCGGTTTAAATGAAACATCAAAAAATTCCATCAAACTCTCAATGTGAAGTAAACTATTGAGACTTTCTCTTCAAAGTCAGACAGAAGAATGTTCTCCCTATGCCTATACCATGGAAATGATGTGCCAGGAGCTAGAAGATTTTTAGCTTTAAGTCGTAAATAAAGTAAGTCAGCTGCCTCCTTTGAAAGATTTATATCTCGAGTTAGGTCATTGAGCTCGCACTGCTTGAAAAGTTGAGCCGCAGATTCGTCCTCACTCGGACAATATTCATCAGAAGTTGAACTATTGCAATGATCAGATTCTGAGTCGACAACAATTTTTTCCAGCGCTGCTGGTGGAACAGGGATTGGAAGTGACTGGTCATGAGGAATTGGCCTCAAAGCCGAAGAAATATTAGGATAAGTTATATTCTTTTTGCTCTTAACATTGTGTCCTTAACATTAACCATACAGAAATAACAATCACTTACATGGTTTTGTGGTTCTCTCCACACCATAGGAATAGCAAAAGGAATAGATTTATTTTTACCGTAGCTACACAGCCTCAACACATGTTTTGCAAACTTTGTGGGGAGCCCAACTCTTGTCCTGATCCCCAAACTTTATACCAAAGTAAGCAATATAAGATTGTTTTACAAATCTGGTTATATTTTGTCTCTGCTTTATAGTAACATAGCTTCCACAGATGTAACAGAATATGTCCGAATTGTTTAAACACTTACGTGAACTCATTTTAGGTATTCAAACGTCACTTCACAATTAAAACTCATTACACTACACACTCTGCAATAACATAACCTCAAACAAGCTGTGCCATCTAGTTATGGAGAGGGAAACAGCAAATGTCGCTCTAATCCGTGATGACAACTACCAATTTGGTATTGATAAAAATACCCTCGCATGTAGACAAAACGTGTAAAAATGTAATAATATCATGACAGTTTGTATGAAAATTATATCAGACACCATATTTTGATTCAGCAATGAAAATACTTAGAAAAAAACATAAAAGCATCAAAGCATAAAAACTGTTGCAGAGTGGTGTTATTAGTGTAAATAAAAAACACGCCCATTAATTTTTATTAAAAAGAATTATGCGACATACGTTTTCTATTATTTCATTCATATGCTTTTAAGCAATGAGTCACACTCGTGCTCTCGTAATTACTACTATAATACAGTAAGTTTTACAGTTATCCGTTGAAAATTTCACCCTAAGTGGTGTACAATAATTACCGTTTTTAATCGCCCTTTTTGCTAACTCTCGGGGAGGTTCGGTTTGCAATTTTCAACGCTTTAGTGTATGTTGGGTTGCCTGGGTGTAGAATCAAATAGTGGTATTTTAAGAATATATAATTTAAGAATTAATCAAAGAATATAATACTTCTAATTATAAAACATATATAATGATTCTTTTAATTATATAAACACAATTAATTTTCTATTGGGAGATCTAATCTTCGTTTGTCGATACTGGACTTCGGGTGGGGTCGTAAGCTGGAACAAATATCATTAAACATATGTAGGTTATATTTCGTGATTCGCTTGCATTCAGTGAGGGTAATAATTAATTAACAAATTGGTTTGTGGTCTGGTTACTAACTGGAGTGGGGATGTTGTGGAAATGGAATAACTTCCCTCAGGTGAGATATAGATTTTATATATTTTTTTTTCTGTATGTTAATTGATTAGGGGTAGTCAGTAATATAGGGTTGAAATCTAGGTGACTTAAGGGGTTAAGTCTATTACAGATAATTGGTTGTTGATGATAGGAAAGTTGTGGTATTTAAAACTGGTTAGGATAACCTTTGAACTACAATAGCATTTGTACTTATTGTAGTCAGCTGTTAGTGATATTTTATAAAATTTGAATGACTGGAATGAAAATTAATTCTAATGTGTATTATTAAAATAGTTTGCACACAATTGTAATAAATGAACTGTGTATAATAACAGGTGTTTTAATTAATTGTTCTGGTGTATTAGGATTAATCGGATAACTAAAGGGAGAAATTTTTAATATCGGGTGTAGATCATGTGCAATGGTAATTGGTTTTGATATCAGGTGATATGAGTTCACACCAGGATTCGAGAGGGTGTGTAGTCGAGGAGGATATAGGGGTAAGTGGTAGTGGTATAAATTTTATTTTGAGATTCTGGATTATTATGTAGATGTAATTATTTCTATCCACCTTTCGTGGTAGTAACCCGAATAGATGTTAGAAATGGTTCAGGTGTGTGAGAGGATGATAGGGAATATTAGAGAGATAAGATGTATACTAAACTGGTAACGGTAAGGGTATGAGATTGAGAGTTTGGATTAAATGGAAATTTAATGGTTTCTATACACCTTTCGTGGTAGTAACCCGAATAGATGTTAGATAGGGATCAGGTGGGTAAGAGAGTAATAGGAATATTATAGGGATATCGCAGTATAGGATTACTTTATAATCGGGGTCGAAACCACCATTAATAAAGTAATTCTATTAACAATCTTTACCTATCCTTCGAGGTACGTACACCGATAGGACAGGTCTGAGATTGCTTCTCGGAACTTAGGAATTACACAGGAAAGGGGCTTCGTAAAGTAATCTTACTTCTTGGGGCCGCAGCCCCAGTAGTAGGAACCACGTTACTAGGTAACTACTTACTACTCCTCGTGGTACAAACACCGAGAAAGTGCAAATAGCTACTTACTGTTGCGGAGGGTTGTTGTAAACTGGTACTAGGATCTCGAGAAATCAGGATATGTGTCAGGCAGGTTTGAATGTGATTAGGACAGGCAGGTTAATTTAAGCAGGCAGGTAATTTGAGAGTTTCTGGTTAAATGGTCTAGATCAAGTAGAATAGGATTCGAATTGAAATAGAATAGCATGAGTGAAGGTGTGTGTGGGTATTTATAGGAGATTTGCTAGGAGAGGGAAAAGTAGTGGGAAACTGATAGGATTTATAAACAATACTACATTCAGTTTAAGGAAATAAATAGGAAAGAAGTTTTGATAGGAATTTCTGGACTAGGATTGGATAATTAATTGTAATGAGTTTTTAGGATCATTACACACCACCCTTACCTGGGGGAAGGGAAAGCTCTGGGCCTGGGATTTGTAACAAACCACACTCGATGGCCTGGTCTCTTTTCATCCGGATGAATTCACCGGTGGCCAGTTTGATTTTCACCCTCCTACGGTTTCTGGTTCGTCTCCATCCGGTAGTGCTTGGAGCTTGAGGCAGGCGTGGTACTGGCGTTTCTGGCAGCGGCAGGCGTTGGATTCCTACTTCTTCTGGTAAGTGTAGCGTTTTTGGAGAAGTGGTTTTTATTTCCAATATTTCTAGGTGTTCTAGCATCCGTCTGAGAGGAGTGGGGGTACAAGGTGTAATGGAAAGACCGGAGGTGTGTAGCGGGACGGGGGAAAGTTCCCAGGCAGGTGGTGGATCGGACGTGACATGTGAATTTTCCTTAGGACTGGGGGGAAGAGGTGCGGATAATTCAGGAGCAACTGGAGATGGTGTTGCTTCAGGCATCAGGGTAATTCGGTGAGGAATACTTTGGGTTCGGCCAGGGGACACATTAAACTTTGTTAATTCTGTTTCTAGGAAGGCATTTATTTGTCGTAATTCATTGTCATCTAGTCCCTGGATGCCATTTAAACCTGCAGAAAATTCTGGTTGAAGAGGGATGGTCTCATTGGCAATTTCCACTTGGTATGGGACTAGTCTGATAGTGGCTTGAATTTCTCGGAGAAAATCGAGTCCCAGGACTACATCAGTCGATAAGTTAGGTAAATATTGACCTAGAAGTAAGTAATTATGTTGGCCGAGCAGGACAGGAAATCTGTAACTTCCATGTGATTTGGTCGTGGAATTATTGGCGAGGCGGACCATCTCGGTATTCAGGTTTTCTGGAGAAATCGAATTCTGGACTAACAAATTCTTTAGTTTCTTACCAAAATAGGTCTTGGATGCGCCAGTGTCCACTAGGGCTTGGAATGGTTTAGTGAGGATGTGGAGAGTGATGAATAATCTATCATCCGTGGAAATAGGTAGTATCGTTGGTGCTGGTGGAGACTGGGTAAATTCTTTTACTTTTTGTAGCCACTGGTCCCATTCTTCGCGGGAGGTGGCTGGTTTAACACTTTTATGTGTTTCAGGTGGAGTTGGTGCTGGCTGGAAGGTCGAAGCAGGTATCAGTTCACTGAGGTGAACTCAACTGGGTTGAACCACAGGTGCAGGATTCTGGCTTCTTGGTGGTAACATTTCGAAATGGTTTGCCATCTCTAATAATTCTGGTAGGGTAGAGAAATCCTTTTGTCGGATATAATACTTATATTCTGTCCGCAGGTTGTCGTATACTCTCTCTAGTTGACTCCTAGGGGTCATCTCTCCATGTCTCCTCATCAAAGTTAGCAAGGTGGTTGCGTAATCTACTGCCCTTTCTCTGGGTCTCTGGACACGATTACGTATCTCCTCTTCCAACTTGCTTTGATACCTGGGAGGTAGGAATTGTCTCTTGAAGTCCCTCAGGAAATCAGTCCAGGTAGCCCATAATGTGCGATTGTTTCTGTACCACAATAATACAGTTTCTTTTAGGAGTTCGGGTAGTGCTAGCAACAGATCTTCATCTGGGACCTGGTAGCATGCCTGGAGTTCTTCGAGTCTCTCTAGAAACGATAGGGGATCGCTTACACCATCATATTTTAACCCCCACTTGCGGACTCGATCACAGGTGTCTGCCTGTCTGCTGGGAGTCCCTATAGGTGCTGCGGTGGATGTGCTGGGGTTGGATATACTCCTTGCTTCTATTTCTGGACGAGGTGGAAGTTCCGTGACTGTAGGTATTACGATTTGTCCTTCCCCGGTCCTTAAATATTTAATTATTCTGGATCGGAGGATATCGGATGTACCTGCTGTGTCTAGGCGATATTTGCCTGCTTCCTCAATAAGGTTCTCCTTTTTGAGAGTGTACACCCAACCAACTCGTAGGTCCTTTTCTTCAGGGGCAGGTGTACTGGTACTCATTATTGTTTTGTTTTAGCTTCTGGGTATGTGGTGGATGTGTGTAATTACTAAAGATGAACTTGTCTGGTGAAGATGGTATAACTGAATTAAAATTAATTTGTTGTAAATATTTAGCTTCAATACTTTGTTTAGCACTGTAATTTTTATGCTGAAACTAATTGTTTATTGTTAATTTCTGGAAATAAGATATTATGTAATTATTTCTGGAAATAATTGATATTTATTTCTGTAAGAAAATTATTAATTTTCAAACACTTGTAAATCGGTAACTCTATTTTAAATTAGTCCTGAAAAGAAACTGTTACTATGTTTACAAATTTGATGCTGTAAATAATTGTTTTAATTAGTTCTGAAACAAAATTATTATGTATAAGTTTAATTCTGGAACTAAAAGTTTAAATTATTCCTGTAAGGAAATATTTTGTTACACTTAGTCCTGGCTGGTTCTAGGAATAAACTTCCTGTAATTAGGATAGTTAGGGCTGGAATACCCCTGGGTATTGTTATTTCACTGACTGAAATATAGATCGGTTCTGGTATTGTTTTTCTTCTGGTCTGGCTGGTCTAGATCTCTGAAATTGAAAATTAATTACCGAGTATTTTACCTGTGTAGTTTTCCAGGCCTCGCACGTTGGTCGCCACTTTGTAACACCCTAAGTGGTGTACAATAATTACCGTTTTTAATCGCCCTTTTTGCTAACTCTCGGATCTCGGGGGAGGTTCGGTTTGCAATTTTCAACGCTTTAGTGTATGTTGGGTTGCCTGGGTGTAGAATCAAATAGTGGTATTTTAAGAATATATAATTTAAGAATTAATCAAAGAATATAATACTTCTAATTATAAAACATATATAATGATTCTTTTAATTATATAAACACAATTAATTTTCTATTGGGAGATCTAATCTTCGTTTGTCGATACTGGACTTCGGGTGGGGTCGTAAGCTGGAACAAATATCATTAAACATATGTAGGTTATATTTCGTGATTCGCTTGCATTCAGTGAGGGTAATAATTAATTAACAAATTGGTTTGTGGTCTGGTTACTAACTGGAGTGGGGGATGTTGTGGAAATGGAATAACTTCCCTCAGGTGAGATATAGATTTTATATATTTTTTTTTTTTTCTGTATGTTAATTGATTAGGGGTAGTCAGTAATATAGGGTTGAAATCTAGGTGACTTAAGGGGTTAAGTCTATTACAGATAATTGGTTGTTGATGATAGGAAAGTTGTGGTATTTAAAACTGGTTAGGATAACCTTTGAACTACAATAGCATTTGTACTTATTGTAGTCAGCTGTTAGTGATATTTTATAAAATTTGAATGACTGGAATGAAAATTAATTCTAATGTGTATTATTAAAATAGTTTGCACACAATTGTAATAAATGAACTGTGTATAATAACAGGTGTTTTAATTAATTGTTCTGGTGTATTAGGATTAATCGGATAACTAAAGGGAGAAATTTTTAATATCGGGTGTAGATCATGTGCAATGGTAATTGGTTTTGATATCAGGTGATATGAGTTCACACCAGGATTCGAGAGGGTGTGTAGTCGAGGGAGGATATAGGGGTAAGTGGTAGTGGTATAAATTTTATTTTGAGATTCTGGATTATTATGTAGATGTAATTATTTCTATCCACCTTTCGTGGTAGTAACCCGAATAGATGTTAGAAATGGTTCAGGTGTGTGAGAGGATGATAGGGAATATTAGAGAGATAAGATGTATACTAAACTGGTAACGGTAAGGGTATGAGATTGAGAGTTTGGATTAAATGGAAATTTAATGGTTTCTATACACCTTTCGTGGTAGTAACCCGAATAGATGTTAGATAGGGATCAGGTGGGTAAGAGAGTAATAGGGAATATTATAGGGATATCGCAGTATAGGATTACTTTATAATCGGGGTCGAAACCACCATTAATAAAGTAATTCTATTAACAATCTTTACCTATCCTTCGAGGTACGTACACCGATAGGACAGGTCTGAGATTGCTTCTCGGAACTTAGGAATTACACAGGAAAGGGGCTTCGTAAAGTAATCTTACTTCTTGGGGCCGCAGCCTCCAGTAGTAGGACCACATTACTAGGTAACTACTTACTACTCCTCGTGGTACAAACACCGAGAAAGTGCAAATAGCTACTTACTGTTGCGGAGGGTTGTTGTAAACTGGTACTAGGATCTCGAGAAATCAGGATATGTGTCAGGCAGGTTTGAATGTGATTAGGACAGGCAGGTTAATTTAAGCAGGCAGGTAATTTGAGAGTTTCTGGTTAAATGGTCTAGATCAAGTAGAATAGGATTCGAATTGAAATAGAATAGCATGAGTGAAGGTGTGTGTGGGTATTTATAGGAGATTTGCTAGGAGAGGGAAAAGTAGTGGGAAACTGATAGGATTTATAAACAATACTACATTCAGTTTAAGGAAATAAATAGGAAAGAAGTTTTGATAGGAATTTCTGGACTAGGATTGGATAATTAATTGTAATGAGTTTTTTAGGATCATTACAAGGTGATTGTTGACATGATACTCTAAGTTATACAACAAATCAGCTGGCAGTATGCTGAGGGAAAAGCCGTCTGCTGGTGTATTTAAATAGACGAACGACGCTCACGCATGGCCTCCACGCTACACATTTAGCTGCATCAGCTGACGGATTTCCACCGAGATACAGCGAACTGACAATTTTATTTATTCTTAGCAGCATACTATAATTTGACACATTTTTGACTAAGAGGAAATCACTGAACATATGTGTTTTCATGTCGATGTGTGACCAGCTGACGTATAATCTACCACGTCACAGCCAGCTGACCCTCTTTCTCTTCGAGGTATTGTGTCAACTATCATTTGACAAATTTTCAGTCGGGAGGAAATCATTAAAAATAATTTTTTTTCCTACATTGCCGCCGCTCAACCCACGCATGGAGTCGCAGCTGACGTTCACGAGGCTTTAATGCACAACACTCTGAAGCAGTTCACAAGTTATCGCCCGAGAGGAATTTGATCATGAGAACCTGTTGCTGGCTCACAGTCTAAAAACCGTTCAATGTAATTATAAAACATTAACTGTATTGTCCTACTCTTTTATAAACGATTGCTGAATTCAAATATAATAATAACGCACACTTGGCATTAACTTCTTGTTGATAATTGCCCTTTTTTGCAGACAGCTACTTCGCAAGTTATAAAATTCCTTCCGCCAAAGTAATCCTTGTCGATTGTTGAATCTTTTACTTCTAAAATTATTCTAATATAATTTAATTACAGATTTACTACGTCCTGGAATTTTTTGGTTACCTCCGGAAAACCATATCCAATTGCCAGCTTCCACGCACAATGGATAATTTTAGCTATAGTCGTACACTTGTTACAGCAACCCGCCTGGTCTTTGATACCAAATAGCTGAACCGAATACAACTTACTTTCAATTAACTTATATACTTAACATACACAACGCGGAGAATCAATTTGATTTCATACAGAATTTTTTCTATTTTCTATTTTTTTATTTCTATTCTATCTATAATATGCACATTATGACACTCAAACAAGTTTTTCATGAAACCAATTTTTTTTATGTTATGTTTTTTATTGATGTAAATTTAAATGTGATATAACCTAATCTTATCTGAAATGTGTGCATAATTAAAAGTAACAGTTCTTTCTATAAGAATTTCAATGTGAATGCATGATAAACTAATAGAAATAAAGCTTAATTCTGGTATTGAATTTTGAAAATTGGTACAAGTAACAGAGAATTTTGTTGTAAACGATGACTTGCTACTTTAATTAGTTTTTAAGGTAAGCTATGCACCCGAACGATTAACTGTGCTCAATATGTTAGTCGTTTATAAAATTTACAGTAACTATCTGCGTTTTTATTAACTGATTGTAAATAAAATCAACCAAAGAAATGATATAAATTGAGAGACTTGTTTCACACGCACTTGTCCACAGTGTAAAATTTTCGAATTAAACTTTAAACCTAGACATTTAGCTGTTATTATGTATTTCAAAGTGTTCATATGCTCTAAGATTATACCGTTTATATTTTTTTTGTGTAAAATCTTCATTCCTTATTTCATTTTTTACTGTAATGATTTAGCGCCAAAAGTTTTAATAACCTGTGTTTGAATCGTACTCAAACAGAGTTTGGTAGGAACCATGGTTGCTAACTTATTTTCAAAATTGTGAAACTTGATGAAACAGATGACACAAGGAATTTACTTTTCTTTCAAAATGTTTAACAAATACGTAAAATAGAAAAAATAGTATAATAAATTCGTTTCAAGGCGTTTTATCGCAGCTCGTTTTCTAAACTTGGATTGGTACGATAAAAACGCATCCTATGAAACTGGTTTCTTATTATACCAGTTTATATATATATATATATATATATATATATATATATATATATATATATATATATATATATATATATATATATAGATGGGAATATTAGTATACATTAATAAGAAAAATACACAATATGTAATACTACGACAAACGGTTGAATACACTTCGGTAAAATTATATGAATCGCCTGAAGGGCGTCTATGCAGTACTATACACAATAGAAAGCGTGTTCATCCGCTTAATCAGGTACAGAAATACAACTTGATTTAAAATCACCAAAAATAAACATGGAAAATAATTACTCTGATTCACACAAAATTTCTTTTTTTCCATCTCACAGCGGTAAAGGCAATTGTCGTACGATTGACTCTTCGTTAATTGATCGGAGGATACCAATAACTATTTAATATCTTTCTTCGGACACGGCCCTGCAGGACTTTTCTGTCGCCAATTTCAACTAACCGACTCTGTCAACTTATATACGCACATTTAATTACGAAAATATTTAAGCCAAACCAGGTAATTTAATAACTGCTTAACCTGAATTTATCTACACAAACATTAACTTTTTTACACAACGTTCTTTGTCTTTTATAAACACAAAATTTATTGTAGCGATATATTTACAGCAACACGTTTGTCTATCTGAACAAGTTGTGGGTACATTGGGATGTAATTTCTCGATGTAAAACAAATTTACTAAACTACAGGATAATATAATCCGCTTATGTGCAATTTTTCTCTAAAAATTAGGAAAGCGCTAAAAAAACACTATTCATTTTCTATAGAAACGAAAATAGCTCGGATGGGACATAGATAAACTGTACGCCCGATGCGACATCACTCGCCCAACAACTTACGACCTGTTCTCCTCACAGCGTAACTTTAACTAACTAATCAAAACACAAACCCCTTAACGCACTAAAACCACGTCATCTTTTCAACCGCCACACCAAACAAATGTTCCACACTAAACTGCACAATAGACATTTTGCAGGAAAAAACAGACATGATATCTAGAATCGAGAAGCAATCCTGTTTTTCAATAAGAAACCCTATTACTCAACTAAACCTCTCTATACAATCCCCATTAACAACTTTATCTAAAATGAACGGGTCAACTACTAGAACAAATGTCAACGGCGATAACACGTATATTAGATTTCATGAAACTCCCTTTAACCATAATGAAATTTAATTCCTTTCCTTGAATCTGTGAAAACAAACTTTACAATAAAAATCACGGTAATCTATCATTAATTTAAAATCCAAAATCCAAATATATTAATATTAAAACCTACGGTAAACACAAGCAACTGATAATATGCGTCAAATAAAGCAAACTAATCACAACGTTGCACAAAGTCCTAAAGGATAATACACCCAATTTGCTTCAAGTCTTGTTAAAATCCATTACATTATTATATTAATTATAAGTATGGATAATTGGTATAATATATACCAAAGGGCTAAAGTACACTTTTTAATCCAGAGAGTGAAGGTTGTTGCCCAATCTGTGGTGCTTATGCTACTTTTTGAAACGCAGCAACTAAAAATCAGAAATAAAAAAAATTATATATAGTTATTTAGGTAACCAGTGTGAGAAGCGGTTCTTATTGCACGCGTCTATCCAACGAGGCCTTTAGTTCGAGTTTACAAAAACGTCGAGTGCAATGAATACTTTTTGCACGAGTTGTAGTGGTCCTAAGTGTCGGTAAATAAAAAATATTTTTAATGATGTACTATTTAACGTTTAATTACGATTAATTGTCATTATTAGCGTGTTTCACTGGATATTAAATTTAAGTATGCTTCATTGATTTCTAGTGGGGTGTCGAAACACTTTCCATCGTTACTGTGATTTTTTAAATAATATTTTGCATTTTATTTCATAAAACTATTACAGCTAAAGTCTAATTTTTAATTCCAAGCGTAAGTGGGGCAGCAATTACTCACAAGATTAAAAGGTACTTTAGTCTTGCGGTGCTACTTTTTGCACTGTAGGAACTAAAAGTTAGAAATTTAAAAAAAAATTATATAATTATGGATGTTTACGTAACAAGTACACAAAGTGAACGTTTATTGCACGCGACTTGCGTTTTCCCAACGAAGACTTTAGACCGAATAGGACTAAACGTGGAGTGCAATGAACACTTTTTCCAGAGTTGCAGTGGCCATAAGTGTCGGGAAATAAAAAATATTTTTTAAAAGTATATTTAACGTTTAGTTATAATTGATTATCATTAGCGTGTTTCACTAAATATTAAATGTAAGTGTCAGTGCACTGATTTTTGGTGGGGTGCCAAAAATCTTCATTGTTACTATCATTCTTATTTTTAATAATATTTCTCATTTTAAACCATAAAATTATTACAGCAAAAGTACAATTTTTAATCCACAGAGTAAAGGTTGTTGTCCATGCGTGAGCGGGGGCAGCACTCATTCACAAGAATAAGAGGTACTTTAGTATTGTGATACATATAAAAAATTATATAATCATAGTTATTTACGTAACAAGTTCAAAATGTGAGTGTTTATTTCACACGACTCGCATTTCTCCAACGGGTCCTTTAGGTCGAGTTGGAGAAAACGTCGGTACAATGAATACTTTTGCACGACTAGCAGTGTCCATAACTGTCGATAAATAAATATAAAAAAAAAAATATAATATTTAACGTTTAATTATAATTGATTATCATTACTAGCGTGTTTTACTGGATATTAAATTTATGTATGATTCATTTACCAGTACACTGTTTTCTAATGGGGTATCAAAAATCTTCATCGTTCGTGTCATTTTTTTTAAATAATATTTCTCAGTTTAAGTCATAAAACTATTTCACACCAGCACTTTATTTTTAATTGTTTAAACTGACAAACCAAAATAATAAAAAATACTAAAATGTTGCGATAGAGTGTGCATGAAACACCCTTCGTACACTCGATCGCAACGAAACGTATATTTTTGTAAAAATATTAAATGAAATGAAAAATTTTAACGCTTGAAATTTAACTATAATGGTTTATTATTTATACAATGACCTAATTATCTTTCAACTAATTAAACACTTAAAAAAAAGGAGTCAAAGACACAATAAAATGTTTTAATATCTGTTCAAATAAAGTTTAGTTCTCTTGTCAATTCGTATTTTACTGACGGTTCTACATTTGTATTTGCAATGTTGCACTTTTTATATTAGATTAGCACCCATTCGTAGCGTGAAATAAAATTTTCATTGCACTAGTGCACTAAACGGTAACTTTTTACACTAGAAATGATTCAAAAAGTGTACATAGATCAAACAAGTATGGACATGTACCTGAAAGCTTTGGGACTAATTCAGAAAGCACACGGGCGAGTCCGGCCTCTATTTAAGGGAGTTTAATTTTGTCAACTCTATGTGCTTTATGAGAACATCGGTCTTGCATGGAAACGAAATTTTGCTCATGATGCTGCTCGGTAGCACTTAAATTCGTCGGCACGTTTCGTATTAATACCATTGCGTTATCTTGGTGGCACAAACTAGAATCTAATAGAAAATCAATAAGAATGTTTGAAGCTCAAAAATTTTAAACCCCACCATATTATTCCCTTAAACGTCGCTCTCTACCTGACTTTCCTAAGCGTCACAAACTTATTTAGTTCGACCTTTATTGTGGGTGGTTCGATGGGTTCCTCGTAAGGAAGGGTGGTTTTTTAGCACGACTATCATATGTGCGAATTGGGAAGGATTTCGTTTGTTTGCTTTGTCCTTGTCCGAGTCGTTTGGTACTCTTGGTCATTCGGTCTGTGTTGTTCTGCCTGCGTCGTCTCTGTCAGGTTTGCGGGGTGATACAACTGTGTTGAAGGGATTAAAATTTACCTATATATTTATTATCAACCGTATTTGCTACGTTCCTTCGGCTGAGGTTTTTTAAGCTCCACTAAGGCGCAGGTTGTTAAATGCGTATTTAAGATGCATAAATTATGAAACTTCTGCTTTTTTTTGAAGTTGTCATTTCAAGAAACCTGTTAGTTAATGTTTTGTGTATTTATTTATATAACGAGTTATACTTCTAAATACTAGCGTAATGAAACTATGACTTAAGTTTTTTATAAATTTTTTATTAAAAATTTGTTTTAAAAATTATTTTTACTTAATGATATAAATTGTTTGGGTCTTTGGAAAAAATAGTTCACAGTTATTGCTTTCATTTAAAGACATCCCGCAAGGTAGTTTAAGGCCTACTTTATTTATAACGTGCTAATAAACAAGATCGTCCGAAGTTTACTGGCTCTGTGCGTCCATCATATCGGGGTGGTGGCGAATAAACCGAAGTGAATAGACCGACCTCAATTGACCGAAAAGCAATAGATGAAAGTCACTTGGCCAAGCAGCAATAGACCGAAAATCAGTTGGTCGAAAACATGTTACGGTTAAAGTACACATTCGCTAAATGTGCACATTAAATATCTCAAAAAATTACATTTATTAACAATAGCATCAACCTCCCTTCACACTGTATCCACACTGCTTAGGACTGACAGCATAAACTACTGGCGTGTTCAGAAGATTTTGTTTTTGGTCCTATTTTAAGTTTGTTCTAATATTAAAAATTATTATTAATTTTATTAAATACATAAATAAAAATTTTACCTCAGGTAGGATTTGAACCTACGACCGGCAGTTTATGCTGCCAGCCCTAGCCTTGGATAAAGTGTGAAGGGAGGTTGATGTTATTGTTAATTAATGTAATTTTTTGAGATATTTAATGTGCACATTTACCGAATGTGTACTTTAGCCGTAACATATTTTTGACCAAGTGATTTTCGGTTTATTGCTGCTTCGGTTAGGTGACGTTTCGGTCTATTCCTTTTCGGTCAATTGAGTTCGGTGTATTTACCTAGAATCATCATATCGACATCTCTCGGACATAGAAAAAATTTATTAATAAAAGCGGGGGTTAATGGTATAACTCATACGCTATTTAGGCGGCTTTAAAAGTTAAAATTCATCCAACCTCTTTTATTATAATGCTTTGTATATACTTTTTTAGCCATCACCAATACTTTAATAATTACATTGACTACAATTTGTATAGAGTACGTTGTTTAGTAGCGAGAGTACGAGAGATCACTAAAGTGGAAATAGTTTCCTTTTGTTTAGGTTGCTATATCCGGATTAGGATAAAATCGTAGTAAAACTTTCGTTATTGTTATATGTAAATATTCTAGAGATTACATGGGACGCAAGAAGCGATGTACCTGGGTGGCGATCATGTATACATTTCTGTAGACTGTACTTATCGAAAACTTATCAATGGAAGTATTCCTTATTTTAGTGCATCACATTAACCTCTAGTTAGTGTAAGAATTAATAGTTTTTCGATATTCTATTCTATAATAACAAATTTTAGAGTGGCATCACTAGGGTCAAAGTAACAGAGATCTTTGGGAGACTCAGGAGGACTTTATTGTAGTCAGTCTAGAGAAAATAAATTTCCTTCTATCCGAAATGCATGATTGGTCTGACGTTAGTAACTTTGGAAAAATTTGTCAAGCGCTGTTAAAGTGCTGTAGACTGACTAAAGTTACGTGGATTTGTTTTATATATTGTATAAATGCCTTCAGTAATTTATATTGCTCTGTAAAATAATCAGCAAATGCAGTATGCTATTTTTAACTTAATTGTGGTTATTCTACCGATTGTATCTATGTTAGTGTGAATTTTGACCAAGTTTGCCTAGTTCTCATTTGCATTATGTGTTACCTTCAGCGACTATACACCCTGTTTATTTCAAAACTTCCCACCTCAGATTTCTCGAAATTGGAGATTTTCAAAAAATCCTTGAAATACATAAAAAGTGTTATTGAAGGGGACTTTTTAACCAAATATTGCTTCGCCCCTTTACCCCTGGCCCTCAGGAGTTACCACCTTCAAAATCCTAAATGGTAAGAGGTATGGAGTGAGCTTATTTGAAAGGTTCTTTTGATTCCTTTATTTTGGCGTTTGTTATTTTTTAATTGGTTCATTCGATTGCGAGAAAAGTAAGGAAAACTTTGCTTTTGTTCTATGGAAGTTGTCCCTTAACTGCTAATTTTTTATTGTATTACGTTTATTAAGAAAAAAAATGGCACAGATACTGCATCTTCCAAGAGTTTGAGAAGAAGTCCCTCAAATTGAGGTCTAGGACCATTTTGGCACATTTTGGGCCCTGTACACAAAACTACAAATATTGGAGAATGAAAATCTACATGTATTTACAGAAGGACATACCAGTATCCAGAAAGAGTTAATTACGGGCAGGCATTTTAGGAGACCATGTGTTTGGGCCATTGCTTATTAATAGAAAGTTAAATGGTGAACTTTATCTGGGTACGCTGGAAAATGCTATTAATCCGCTAATTACTGAAGCAGTTGAAAATCAACTGTATAGGAATAGAAATTCTCTATTTGATAAGGGCGAGATGGACTTCCACCTCACAATGCTCTTCCGGTGCAGCAATGGTGAGATAATAAATTTCCAGATAAATAGAGAGGTCGAAGAGGACCTGTGGAGTGGCCAGTTAGATTACCTGATTTGACTCTATGGGGTAATTTAAAGTCTGTTGTTTATACTCCTCAACGTCAAAATTTAGAAAAGCTTCATCAAAGAATTACTGAAATGTGCCGTGCTATTCAAAGAGATGCTTGGAAAACGTGAGTCACGAGTTTGAGCAACGATTATACGATTGTTTGGCAAAATTTTGAACACTTATTAAATTGACACTTCTATGTCAAAAAAATATCAAATTAAGCAGTTCTTTTTTAGGGGTATGTAGGTATTTTGTAAGTTTCCAGTTTTATAAATTAACACATTTCATTGCATCTGTGACAGATTTCCCATTAACAAAGATAATAATTGAACATCCTGTATAGTGCACAGTTTTGCCATACCGATTCAGCTTGAGTGGCATGTTTTAATCATTTGTAGAACGAAATGTTAAACAGATCCATTTAAAAATGTACGGTGTATTTCTTTTTGAACAAAAAGCCCGACTATGTGCAATGAACAGTTGTACAATCTATTGTTATGATGCTAATTTTTGGAAATGTTAACAGGTGGTAGTAAAACACTTCTTTCAAAATACGTTCAGTCGCCACAAAAACAGGTGAATCTGAATGAAAAGGCCTACGTGCGCTATTTGTTCCGATTGACTTCTTTACATAATAATTTACGCGGTACATTGCACTATGGAGCCTTCTTTATTTTAATAAATACGAATTTGCGAATAAATTGTTTATCTGACAGAAACGTTGTTCTACAAACATTATAAGTGTATCCTGGAATAGAAAATAAAATATATTGCAACACTATCTAGTTCCGCATACATCAAACAACCAACATCCTTTTTAAGATTATTATGGTAAATATTTGCGAGCGTGCAAACAAGAAGTCATTGCACGGCGTTTAACGGTTATATATTTTAATAGCGTAATCAGGAGGTACACGATTTCCAAATAAATATTTTGATTCTTCACACACGAAGAAAACATGTTTTTAAGATTATTATGGTAAATAGTGTGTACAAAACAGATGTCATTGCACGATTTTAAAAACTAGTATAACTAAAAGGTAATGCATTAAAAACAAATATTTCTATTGTCCACTGGTAAACAACATTTCAAAATGGTGTAGACAATTCGCGGCTTTCCTTCCTACAGATTAACATTTAAAAAATGTATCAAAGGGTTTTGTCCGCTTAGTGATATAATACAGTAACTTACGCATACGCACACGCCCACACACATACACACACACACACGCACACGCTCACGCACACGCACACACACGCACACATACACTCAGAAGCTTATAGTTATATATGGATCTTTCACATAGTAGCAGTAACAATATGAATAATAATTTAAGACCATGTTGTTGGTGCTGCCAAAGCAGTGATGGTAGCAATAGCAGTAACAAAAAATGAAGAAGAAAGATGATTTATCAGGAGTTATATACTTGTAATTATACCCATTTGTAGTTACGTCATCTAGGTGAGAAAAAAAGTATGGCGTAACCAATGCTTTTAACTGACAGTGACGGATAACCAGATATATAAAAATAAATAATCATAGACATCAATTTTTCCTGAACATTTCTTGTCTCCGCTGTTTGAAATATACTACAAAAATGACGTCATCACAAATGAGCATAATTCCGAGTATACACTCCTTATCGATTGTGTTTATTATAAACTGTCGAACTATACTCATCATGCAAAACATGTAGAAATTGGATACAGTACACAGCTGCCCGAACTTACATTTCCGTTCGTTCTGCCTTACAATGCAGTACTCTATAATTTTTGAGTGTTACTCCCTTGTATGAGGTATGTAACAGCCTTGGATAACATTTTGTGTGTGTGTGTGTGTGTGTGTGTGTGTGTGTGTGTGTGTGTATATATATATATATATATATATATAATATTTAATAAGGAAAGCCCCTGGTATTACGCAATGAGAAACACCCCATGAGTTAATGAATTTCGTATCGTAATTGACGGTATAGGAAAGCGCAGTCGATGATGACGTCACGAAGTTAAATACATAAAATGACGTACATGATAATGCAATTTTATCTTCAAGAGTTAAAAATGGAGATACATTTGATGTGTATCAATAACGCATACTATGGGTATGCTTAAGTCTGCTTTCGTGGTCGAAGCCTGCTTTCGTTGTCCCAATATCTGTTTTAGTAGTCGAGATTACATTTCGGTTATTTGTACGTTAATGAAGACAATTGGAAAATACTATCGTACTGTATGTTTATGATATTGATAGGAAATGGAGTTCCCAAACTGCAGTTCGTTTCAAAATGACGTTAAGGCATTATATTTATTCCTTTTAATGCAAAGTACGTTTTAAGTAGGTAAAAGTAAGTATAGTGTTAATTGTATATGGTTATAATGAAAAGAAACAGATCCCGGTATCACCTTCTAAAATAAAAATATTAAATTCATAACCTTGTAACTGTAATTATTATAAGTTTTTGTTATGAACTAATAAGTTCAAAGATAAATATGTAATTAAAAATTATTATTAATTTTATTAAATACATAATAAAAGTTTACCTCAGTAGGATTTGAACCTACGACCTGTACTTCTAGAGTACGCGCTACCAACTGCGCAAGGTTCAAGCAATCGATGTAAATTTTGTCTTTATGTATAGAACTGATGTACATTCTAAATTTAATGAGATTACAATCAAATTACTTATATTAATGGAATGTGAGCCTGCAATATCGCATTAAATTTAGAATGTACATCAGTTCTACATACATAAAGACAAAATTTACATCGATTGAACTGTGCGCATTAACAATCAAGGTTCAATTAAACTTATTATTTAATAAAATTAATAATAATTTGTAACTGTAATGTTTGTTGATATAGGTCAAGTAGACTTTATTAATAAAGATACGCAGTGTTGATAATTTTTCATCTTAAACTCTATGTAAAGATATTAGAGATTAGAAATTAGTCAATATCTCAAATCTTTACGAAGAGTACTGTTTTAGTTTGTCTTATACTGAAATTAATCAGACATTATTTTGTTTTAATATACAAATAAATACAGCTGTTAAGTGTTATTTAGATCACCTGTGGTATTAATGTACAACCTTCTCAATTTTTATTGTATTTTAATTATTTAACCAATACAATTCAGTGGCGGTTCAAATGATTAACTGTATACTACAGATATATCTCTGCATCCCTCACAACCTGTTAAAGTAAGCCCTCAACCTACAGTAAGTTCCGCAAGAAATCAACCTTGCCGAGATAGACCGTGGTGCAAACTTACCATTTTAATGTTCAAATCCCAATCACTAAGTTTTGTTACGTCTTCGTCTGTATCCGTGAAAGTGTCCGTGTCGGTGTCCGTGTCCGTGTTCCGTGTCCGTGGCTATGACTGTGTCTGTGTCTATGGCTGTGCCTGTATTTGTGACTGTGTCTGTCTGTGCCTGTGCCTGTGTCTGTGTCTGTGCCTGTGCCTGTGTCTGTGTCTGTGTCTCCGTTTCCGTTTCCGTCTGCGTCTGCGTCTGCGTCTGCGGGTGCGCGACCAATCAGATAGAAGTGGGCGTGGCCAAGTGTAGGTAGGGCGGTCATGTGACTACTCCACTCCACTACGATGTACTTTAATAACACTGACAGTTTGTTTGAAAAGAATTTTGACGGGTGCTGCAGTTCCATGACTAATGGGAACCTGTACGGGATGTCTTAAATTAAGCTATGCTGCAACTTCTTTGCTACTACAAGCAAAATCGCCAAATAATCGGATTATTTCGATTTCTTCAAGCGCACTTTATGATCATAAACTAGAACTTTATGCAATAAACTCAACGTTTTGCCAGACTGACATTTCTTTTAAAAAACTTATTGTTTTCCATGGCACAGTATTAAATTGAAAAGGAAATAGTATAGACTTAGCTAAAAAGCACTGAAAAAATTAAAAATTCGGGCAGGATATACACAGGGTTTAAATTTTAACTCCTTTATAGCCAAGAAAAACCTCAAAGACTGAATAAGGTCGTTATTATTGTGTTCCTTATATTTAGAGTCAATTCGGTCAACACTAAATATGTAGAATTTAGTGGTACTGGTTTTAATTTTAATTTGGCGTTCTAGAGGTATTAGTGACGTTTGATCTCTCCAGAAGATGGCTTTCGAGTCCGCTTTTTAGAAAGGAGCTCGACAACGAATCTATGCTACCGCCGAAGTGATTCAGCTAATAACCGAAACTCCGTATCTGTTGCTTGCCCCTCTTTTACGTTAACAGGAATGGACAGGTACTTCAACTGCTTGTATTTTATAACTAAAAGTTCTTCGAAATATTAAAGTACTTATTGCAAGAAGTATAAATTGCAATGAAACTGCTTGAAGAGTGCGGGTCGGAATTATCTTTCTCAAACCGAGAAATTTTTATTGAAATGCAGCAATGCTGGTATAGTAATAAATTACTACAGAAAAGCAGATTTGCAGAGAAATATTCTGGTGGAATATTTTACAGAGAAGTGTTCTGCAGAGCAGAAGTGTTGAATTACATGGGGTTTAGGTAAAATTAGACGCAATAACTTTGCACACATTGAAGGGGCGAAAGTGCCGTTTGTTACCGCATCTGGATACTGTAACTAAATAAATTATCTTCATAATTTTTAAATAATAGAAATTTATTTTGCTTACTGCTTTTCTAGCTCATAGCAACATAAAGGAGTTAGTACAGTGGTAAGTATAGGAATTAGGAAAGCGTTTTTAAATGGTGGAATTTTGATATTAAGGGATAAGAAGAATAAAATGTATAAACGATCGAGGGCTCAGCCTAAACACAGAACGCCGAGGAATTATTTTTACTCAGTCATGAATATGACCGTTTTTACAATGCTCGTACTTTATTTAGACATTATAATTTATCTACAGTTAGGTTTACGTGATAGATTATGTTTACGAATCATATCAATGTCAGTATTTTGAAATGGTCTTTATCAGTTTTGTTTGTTGTTAAATAAATATAAATCTAACTCACAAATGTGTTTCAAATGTATTCATTATCTCTACTTCTAAAATGAAAGTCTTAAGCTTTGTTTTAATTTTTACATTAATTTCGAGTATTCTGGTAAGTATAAACATTTTGTATTCATTAATACGAAAAAAAACCTTTTTCTACTACCCTAACACTTTATTTTGAGAAACAAAAGTTTTTTACTAAATTCATTCATTCATCAAAACTAATTAGGCAATTTGTCAAATTGTATTATGGGTATAGTGAAGGTTTTCTTTCGCCTTCGAGTTTGGAATCTCGACTACCAGGTTGTCATCTCTAATATCATCTATCATATCATTTTAACAATAAAACAAAATTGATACAAAACCTAAAATTACCTTGCTGTTGCCTTGATGTGTCAATACATTGATTGGGGTTGTAAGTTTGTTGATATGCACATTTAATTCGTATGCTTGTGTTGATTTAATTCCATGGGCTTGCCTTGTCAGAAAGAAAGACACTTTAGTTGTCTATATTTTCTTTACCATTCACATATGAACGCGTTTGTATTTGCTTCACAGCGCAGAAGAATAGTTCGGTCATTTTTGAAAAACGTAAGAACAGTACCTTCGGTAATTTTCTTATTTGTTTTTCTGTGCATCGTTATACAGCGTATGTTACATTTTCCAGTTTTCACAGGACTTTTTCGGTAACAGATTTCAACGTTCTAGTTTCAAAAATACCTTTGCATTCAGAACCCAGCGTGTTAAATAATATTCCAACATGGTTTACGTATATACTATATACTGTTCCAACTGTTTACTTTTTACCTATACCTATATATGTATAGAAGATTGAGCAACCTTTTTTTCCATTATCGTTAAATGGACTTACAACCACATTTTGAGTGTGTGCGTGCGTGTGCGTGGGAGTGTGCGTGTACGTTTACGTGTGCGTATGCGTGTACGTGTGCATGTGCGCGTGCGTGTGCGTATGCACGTGTACAGGGTGGCCAACTAAGAATGCGAGGTACTGTATCTGGGAAACTATCTATCGTAGAGGCTTCCGCAAAAAAGTTACTAAAACGGCCAATACAAAAACCTGGAAAATATTTTTAAGTTTCTGAAATGGCCGCTAGCGGGCGTAACTGTAACCTTGAATCCAAAGAAGTGATGTTTCTGTGAATTCTGCTATATTAACCTAATAAAAAAAAAACTGATTTTTAAAGTCGAGGATAATCTGAACTTTTTTTGTTTGGCACTTTTTGACGTATGTCTAAAAATAAAGTAGTGGGGGGGTATTCAAAGGTTTCCTTAAATAACCCCCTGTATCTTCGAAACGGGTAAGCCGATTTTAACAAACTTGGGCGCGTTGAAATGGGTTATTCTTGGGCTAAAAATGTTATAATATTTGAAGTTTTGTTAGTTTCACATGTTGTCGCTAGAGAGCTTTGTTCGACATTCCGACAGAAACGGTTAATTTTCGCAAAAAAATTAAATGCATTGGTATGACTTTTTTTTCATGAACAAGTAGCTAAATAATACCTAAACAAGCTCGCGAAAACCACATCTCGATATCTTGTTCTTAATCTAAAATATCGGCCAAAGAAAACTTTATACGAAAATCCCTGAAATTTTTATTTTTTTAACTATATTTTTCTGGAATTGTTTCTATTATGTAAGTTGTGGCCCTAAAAAGGACCGATTTAAAGGAGGAAGGTTTTTAATTCCCCCGTAAATGCTCGAACTGCTTGCTGACCATCACGCTCTATGCATTGCTGAAGCCTCTTATGACTAGACAAAACTGCAGCTTCAATTTCGGCTCTTGGTATGTTACGTATTGCGTTACGAATCCGGTTTTTCATATCTTCTCTAGTAGTAGGTTGAGTCCGAAACACGATGTCCTTTATGCGCCCCCATAAATAAACATCGAGGAAAGTTAAGTCTGGCGATTGCGAAGGCCATGGAAACAGACTTCCTCTTCCAATCCACCGCTGTTAAAATACTGCATTAATATGCTCTCGCACATTAATAGCAAAATGTGCTGGGCAACCATCCAACTGCAAAAAAAATTTTGCCTTGTTTCCAGAGGCACATCTTCCAACAACAACGGTAATTGATTGGCCAAAAAGTCAAGAAATACATTGCCATTTAGAGGCTACTCGAAAAATATGGGCCAAAAATTCTGCCTCCCAGTATGTCACACCATACATTTAAACTCCAACGTCCTTGGCGCTGAACTTCACGCAACCAATGGGGATTTTCTGCAGACCAATAATGCATATTGTGCAGATTGACTCTCCCGTCACTACTGAAGGTGGCTTCATCGGTCCAAAGAATTTGAATAATTCTCTATTTTCGCGTATCATGCCTAACATCCAATCGCAATAGTCTAACCTTCGATCAAAATCTTTCTTTTTCAAGGCCTGATGCAAAACGACATATGGGTGCATTCTTAACGTAATTAAAAAAAGTTTAAACGAATACCTATATATTTTGATGGCCATTAGAACTTACCTATGGTTCTTCAAAATATTTTGAACCGTTGGTCCGTCATATGCCCAACTCAGTGGATAATGCTCTTGTGCTAACAGGAGGATTTCCTTCAATATCCCAGTACACGGTTAATATTTTATTGTGTTCTTCCAATTCTTTGCCGTTGAAACGTAGACCGAAAACTACCATTGGCTCGTAAGCTCCCCACTAATCGGGGAAAAACTCTTACATCGCAAGGACGCCGATTTGGATATCGAGCCGCGTAAACTCTTTTAGCTACTACGGCATTCTGAAGACAATCAACATAAACCGCAAGCATATCAACAGCTTCATTATTCGTAAAACGCATTTTGAAAGTACAAAAATTGCTCAAAGTAACGCGAAAGTATTGGCAACTATTGACAATTTGAGGATTATGTATGTTTTGTTTAGATATCTGTTTCCATTGCCTGCTTCTATTAATTGTATTTTTCGTATATATCCATAGTGAATATGCATTTAAACAAACAAAAAATAGGCCTTTCGTATAACTTTTAGCATTGCTTACTTGCCCGTAGTATTTTCAAAAACGGTGATTTTATTCTAGTGTATAAATTTACAAACATTTATAATCGTAATTTCTAGGTAACCTATTCAGAGCCGAAATTGAAGCTGCAGTTTTGTCTACCCATAAGAGGCCTCAGCAACGCACAGAGTGATGGCCGAGCATTTACGAGGGCATCAAAAACCTTCCTCCTTTAAATCGGTCCTTTTTACATAATAGAAACAATTCCAGAAAAATATAGTTAAAAAAAAATTTAGCTACTTGTTCATAAAAAAAAAGTCATACCAATGCATTTAATTTTTTTGCGACAATTAACCGTTTCTGTCGGAATGTCGAACAAAACCCTCTAGCGACGACATGTGAAACTAACAAAACTTCAAATATTATATTATATTATATTTGTAGCCCAAGAATAGCTCATTTCTACGCGCCCAAGTCTGTTAAAATCGACTTAGCCGTTTCGAAGATACAAGGGGTTATTTAAGAAAACCTTTGAATACCCCCCACCACTTTATTTTTAGACATACGTCAAAAAGTGCCAAACAAGAAAAGTTCAGATTATCCTCGACTTTAAAGATCAGTTATTTTTTTATTAGGTTAATATAGCAAAATTCACAGAAACATCACTTTTTTAGATTCGAAATTGCAGTTACGCAGCTAGCGGCATTTCAGAAACTTGAAAATATTTTCCAGGTTTTTGTATTGGCCGTTTTAGTAACTTTTTTTTGCGCAAGCCTCTACGATGGATAGTTTCCCAGATACAGTACCTCGCATTCTTAGTTGGCCACCCTGTACATATATGTGACCAAACCTTCCAATCTATAGTACAGAAGATTATGTAATCTTTTTTCCATTGTAGCTAAATCGACTTATTACCTCATTTTACAACGTTTGACAATGTTTCGCCAAGATTGGTCATGATGTGCATGCATTCATACGTGCGTGCGTGTGCGTGCATGTTTGTGTGCGTGTCCGCATGCGCGCGCGTGTTTGTGGATGTGTGTTAGTATCCAATAAACGTCCAGGACCATAAAACGTACGAATTTTAAATTTGGTATTTAAGCTTCATTTTATTACTCCTGGAGCGGATTAGATTTTGAAAAAAAATCCAGCGGCGGAGAGGAGGAGTTTATAAAGCGCAGTTTTTTCTTTCTATCAAATATTTCTGAACAGCTACACATTTCAAAAACATCAGAATACCTTCATATACACTTTAAACATATCGAATTTGGCGGCGAAAAATCTAAAGTTCAAACTTTTTCAATATCTGAATAACGATCGACTTCATATGAAAATGTGCAAAAATTTTTTTTAAAAGGTAATTTAATTTTGAATAACTTTTTCTTATAAAGTTTCTTAATATAAAGCCAAATAAGTAAAAAAATTAGTTAAATAATATTGGAAATACTTAAACTGAATTATCGATAAATTTATAGAAGCGGGCGGCTTTGGAATTTTGTTTTCAAGTTAGCATCTCCGACATGGAGGTTTTAACGTCCATGTGACATAGGTTATTGGATTTTGTTTTTACAAGGTTGCCTATTTTCGGTATGAATATATGAAAAAAGACGTTGCATAATTAGCCTACAAAATTATTATTATTAAAGTTATTTCATTTCTTATAATTTCCATTTGTTCGTTAGAAGGTCTGGTGTGATGTTTCACACCAGATATTTATTCTGTGCTTTTACTGAAAGTGTTTAACATACAATACGGTTTAAAACTCGGCACAAGCATGAAAACCTTTTAAACATATAATTGCACAGATAGAAAACTTGTCTGTTTTTCATATGTATTACGCAGTGGCGAAACTACAAAATTTTTCTGGGGGGGGGGGGGGACAAGCCCCACGGGCTCTTTTTGGGGAGGGGTGCGTATAAAAATTTTGTTGGGGCGTACACATCACTTTTTTATAGATGCATGCGCATGAAAACTACGTCAATCTTGTTTTCACTCTCAATTTTAAACAGTTTTGGTTTTCATCATCATGGTTTGTCATATACCTACTTTAAGTAAAAGACCTTCTTGTTTTCACATTTTATTTAGGAAATATAACATATAAGTATGAATAAAAAAAAGTTCAAACTAATTTTAGTTTTCTATCTGTTTTTATAAAAACAGAGAGAACTTGTTCAGCCGACAATTTCTGCTTAACTAAAGCATTTTCGATACAGAGAAGTGATAAATTTGAAAATCTATCTTGTACCATTGTGGTTCTCAGCCATGTTTTTTTCCGCCTCATAGCGGAGAAACTTCTTTCGCAACCAGCTGAACTGATTTGAAGGCCTACAGCAATTTGTAGTAATTTGTAAAGATTTGGAGTCAGATCCCCCTTCACTTGAACTTTAAGATTTTCCAACGTGATTTCAAGATTTTTATTTTTGAATAAATTTCGTATCACTGAAACTTCAGCTTGAAGTGTTGAGATTTCGATATTGAAGGCCCTCTGATAATTGGAGACGAACTCAAATGCTTGATCCAAATCTAGCTTCATAAAGGAATCAATCGATCTTGCAAGGGGAAGATTTTCAAATTGTTTTTTCATATTGCCAATCACGTTGTCCATGACTTGGTAGTAAATGTTGAGTTTCCAGTATTCGGGAGCTGTAGTTCCTGCAGGTATGTCGATCAGAGATGATTTACCCAGGGTTGAGTCAGATAGATATTCATTAAGCCTTTGTGGTTGCTTCCTTTTTTTTGAAATCCTTAAAGGCTCCAAACAAATGTCTTGTTCTCCTGAGAATTTTTCTATTTCACTCCACAGGTCCTCAAATTTGTTCCTCTTCTCTTCAAAGCTACTTATAGTGCTATCTATGATATCACTAGCCTTACCTAGTGTGGCATCTTTTCTCTGAAAATATTTACTCAGTACATTTGCGACCATTAACACTGAATGGAAGACGAACAAACAAACGATAAATTGTGGCTTTATCATTGATGCCTGTATTCCAAGTGCTTCTACAGAATTTTTATCTCGCCCTTGTTCAATTTCCTCATCCAGAGCATTTCGAATTGCTTGGAAATTTTTCAAAAGGGATTTGCAATTTTCATATCGACAACTCCACCTGGTACTGCTAAGACTTCCCATTTCGCCCCCCGACTTTATACCTAGAGCATCACGGGCGTTTATGAGATGAGAGTGATGACCGGGTTGAGAAAAGTGGACGTATATTGCCTCCAGAGTGTTGAAAAATCCAGCTGCAGTAGACACCTTAGCACAACTGTCGACAATTACCAAGTTCATCCTGTGTGCCAAGCAATGAAAGTAAATGGCTTGTGGATGATCCTCCCTTATTTTGGCTTGCAGTCCTTGGTGTTTCCCAGAAAACACTGGCTCCATCATAAGATTGGCCAATTAGTATGGCGTTATTCAACAAACTGCATTTACTTAGATACTTTTTAATAAGTATTTTTAAACTCTCGGCATCTCTAGAAGAAGAACAATCTACGAAACCAAGAAAACGTTCCTCAACTTCCAAGCCTACGGTATATTTGATTGCCACGGACAATTGTTCTTGTTTGTAGCACCTAGCTTCATCAACCATTATCGAAAAAAAACCACATTGCCGCACTTCTTCTACAATCTGTTCAATAACAAGTTGAGATGCGATGCTTATTATTTCATTTTGTATTTTGGAACTGCAATAACTGATATGTCTATCTAGATGCATCGAAAAATTCGTGTCATGTTTTGCGATAAGTTCACCCAACTCCAGAAAATTTTCTCGGTTAGTAGATGTTGCGTCTTCTCGGTGTCCTCGGAGTGGCAGCCCTTGACGTGTCAAGCATAAAATCATGTCGATTAATTTTATCATATAATCTCGGTTCTGTATTATCATTTCTTCATGTTGTATGGTTAGCTTCTTATGAACATCTCCGGCCTTCAAGGAATGCCTGTAGCCTACAAACCTTCGCATACAGTTACTGTGAGCCAAAGAGTTGTCATGTTTTTTCAGCGACTCACTTAGTTTCCTCAAATTACTGAACCCATTAATCGAAAACTTTTCATTTTGATCTCGAATATTTGCAGAATGCCGAAAATGTCTGCAGACAAAGCAGAACGCTTTATCTAACTTCGCACTATATTCAAGCCACTTATAAGTATCAAAGAATTGAGACGAAAACGATCTCCGTCTATCTCCAAATGAACTTTTTGGGAAAACAACCCTTGGGCCCTTTGGCTGCGAAGGACCACTATCAAGAGTTCCCAAATCTTGATCTTCTGGATCATTTCGTCCTATTTGATTTGTTTCTGCAGATGTAAAAACATCGGATGTTTTGCTACCTTGCCATTCTTCAGCGGCTTTATTTACATCTTCTCGTATGCCTCCACCAACATTTTCTATATTTGAAGTTGAAGATTGTGTTAAATCACAAGCTATCTCAATATTTGTTGTTGAGTCACATACTGGAGTAGACGTTTGCCTTGTCTCAGTCTCATCTTTGTCGGGTTGATTTGTGGCAGATTTGAAAAACGATCGTATGTCTTTGAATTTCTTCATGTTCAAACCGCCCACAATCTGCAACGCAAATAAAAACAAATTTATAAACACCGAAGCTAACTGCTCGGACACTGATGGGGAAACAAGTAAAAGGCGTGAAAGAAAGTAGAAATCAAAATCCCTTTGCAGTTTTAACTTTAAACTATTATTATTATTATTAGCTGAAACTTGTGATGCAATCTTTCCTTTTTTTTCACCCATCAAAATTTTAACATCTTATAATACTCTAAATCAAATATACAAATAAGTAAAATTACCTTAGTCCTTAGTTGCTTGTGGCAGTTGGCCTTGGCAGTGGCTATTTGTTTGCTTTGATGTTTTATTTCACACAGCACTGTGCTGTCAGCACAGAAGACTCAGAACATGGAACACCGAACACAGGTTATATTGGCACTTGGCTCATAATAATAAAAATAATAATAATAATAATATTACATAAAACATTAAACATAACTATAACTACATAACTATAATAAGTACTAACCACATGAATTCATCGTGCGTTGCAGCGTTGCTTATATAGGTACCGATGACGCAAGCAACCCTTCTCGAATCTTCTAGAAGTTCGATGACTAATAATTTACGTAAGCTGCTGTCTGCGTCTGCCGAGGCATCGTAATTATGATTCATACATCTAGATTGTTCGGAATAATGAGTCACCATTTCCGGTATGTTACACTATTTTTAAGTTTCAAGTCTCGCTTCCTTTATAAAAAGTTATCTTTTAGAATGTTAATGTAAACTGTATGTAAACTAATCTAATCTACTAATCTTTGCGGCGTCTTTATGCTTGCTGGGTTTACTACAACGTGAAAGAGGAACTATACATGCTATTGTTTATGCATCAACACTCAATGCATATCAGTATCATGAACCAAAACAATTCCAAGAGCAGCACACTCACAGTCAGCAGTCTACCGCCGCCGCGCCGCTTAGCTAAACAAATATTATTTCACCGATACAACTTATGCTCGAATGACGAATATTCTAATGTCCTTACATAATAAATAATAATTAATAATTGTACTTATCACTATGTCATTATTACTACTCGTTTGTTTATCGCAATGGTTTAAGATTTAACGAATTAAGTTGTTAGATGGAATTTAAGATAAGAATGAAAAATGGGGAAGTGCTCCGTTTTTCTGGGGTGTGTCACGGCTTGCCTGGGGTGTGCCTGGCACACCTTGCACCCCCCTAGTTTCGCCACTGGTATTACGGAAGGCGGATCTAAAAACAGTAGGTATTGATTATACTTATGACAATGCTGTCACTGTCGATATTTGGTACATAAAATATGGCGTTTTATTTAGTTCTTAATTATTTCAAAATTCAGTGTAGTTTCTAAAAATTGACCGGAGCTACACGTAGAGCATCAAACTATCCGCAGGAGGAAATAAGTTACTTTGCTCTTTAATACATAAATTACTATTTTACAGGGCAATGTACCAAGAGCTACGCTTGAAGCATTTGCAGTGATACTGGGTCCGGCTATTACTAGATGTCAGTGTGGCACTGGTGTTGATCCGGGAATGGCAACAAAATTGGTATCAAATGCAGAACTACCCAACAACCCTTGCTTAAGATGTTATACGGAATGTTTATATAATAGCATTGGCATAATAAATGGTGACGGTAGTGTGAATCTAGAAGCCGCAATTAGAATTACACTTCAGTTACCACACGGAAATGCTGACCTTGCGATAAGCTGTGTGAATCAAACACTTCAATTTAAAGATAGATGCGAAAGGTCGTACGAACTTTACAAATGTGCAGCTAAAACATTCTCTAGAGAGAATGCTTAATAGTTACATAAATTACCGTGCACTTAATTCACTATTTATTTGTTTTACACATTTCGCTTGTAATTTCTTTTTGCTACAATACTTTGATTTATTTATATGTTTTTGTTAAGATTCTTATAGTAGATAATGTTAAATGTTCTCATTTTATAAAAAAAATTAAAATCAAATTCAAAATCAACAAAGTACCTACAGTGTGCGTGTGTTCAAATTTTAATTGGACTGAACGGCCGACTTTCTTAATAATGGAGTTAGTGTCTTTCGGTTTTCCTAAGATAGTGCTCGATTTTTGAGACAAAAATGATGGTATAACAGGTTTTTGGAAAATCCCGAAGCACTTTTTGTTAAATAATAACATGTCGTTATAATTGGTCTGCAACGTTTCGGTTTGCGGATATCATTGTCAGGATCAAAAGTTTAAATACGGACCTGTCACTTCTTTTTGTTTTATAATTAGATGTTATTCCCATAATTGGTATATCCACTACCGAAAATATCACATCCTACCGAATACGAACATTTGATGCTTATTAATATTTTATCATTTTTATCCAAAATTTGAGAAAAAATTATGGAGTTGCGCAATAAAACAGTATTTGCCATTAAACAATATAATGCTTAGTACACAATCTGCATTTCGTTCTGGATATAGTTGCGCTATATTGCTACAGTTAATAACGGATTAAACATGCTCAGTAGTAGATAGTAACCAAATTCATTTATTAATACTACTGGATTATAGCAAAGCGTTCGACACATTAAATATGGCATTTTATTTTCAATACTAAAGTATAGTCGGTTTACTGAAAATGCTATTACTTTGGTTTTTATGATTCTTCCTTTAAGATATCAAACAGTGTCTTTAGATAACAATCACCTCCCTTGCAATTTTTGGACTTCCACAAGGATCTGTTCTTGGTCCTCCTTTATTCAATATATAGACAATTTTACAAAATCTTTACGTTACTGTAACTTTCAAATGTTTGCTGATGATACTCAGCCTGTATTTTGGAAAAAGAACAATATCAGAAGTAAACACACTAGTAAATCAGAGCTTAGAGGCCTTGGTAAACACAAGTGCTAATCACTCATTGCAAATGAATCCAAACAAATCTCTTTTAATGGTCTTTGGTAGTAAAATCGTGAAATTGCATCAATGCATCAAAAAATTAAAATTAATAATGCAAACATGAAATTTAAGTAACACATAAACGACTTCATTAGGAAGGCTAAGGTATACAAAAAGCAATTTATGGTGCTAGACACATTTTAAATCATAAAACGAAGATTATGCTCACAATTATCTAGTGCTATAATATTTGCACAGACAGTATCAACATAAAATGTATTCAAAAAGTTCAAAAAACTTGTTTACGTCTAATTTATAATATTAAAAGCAGAAAACACATTTCACATAAACTTAAGGATCCAGGTTGGTTATGTATGCGCGACAGGCGTTTGGTCCATGCTGCGAGCCTATTCCATAAAATAATTGTAACCGAAACTCCACTTTTTCATAGAACATCGCTAAGGTGTAAAATTCTGCTCCAACTCATTTAAAAACAAAGTTACTACATATAAATACGTATAAAAAATGTAAGTAAGGAAGGTTACGCACATGACTTTTTCTTTACTACCGCTAAATCAACTTCTTAGCTCATTTTACAACTTTTGGCGAGGTATCGTCAAGATCAGCCATCATGTCTGGATATGTGTTTGTGTGTGTGTGTGTGTGTCTGTGTGTCTGTGTGTCTGTGTGTCTGTGTGTCTGTGTGTCTGTGTGTCTGTGTGTCTGTGTGTCTGTGTGTCTGTGTGTCTGTGTGTCTGTGTGTCTGTGTGTCTGTGTGTCTGTGTCTGTGTGTCTGTGTGTCTGTGTGTCTGTGTGTCTGTGTGTCTGTGTGTCTGTGTGTCTGTGTGTCTGTGTGTCTGTGTGTCTGTGTGTCTGTGTGTCTGTGTGTCTGTGTGTCTGTGTGTCTGTGTGTCTGTGTGTCTGTGTGTCTGTGTGTCTGTGTGTCTGTGTGTCTGTGTGTCTGTGTGTCTGTGTGTCTGTGTGTCTGTGTGTCTGTGTGTCTGTGTGTCTGTGTGTCTGTGTGTCTGTGTGTCTGTGTGTCTGTGTGTCTGTGTGTCTGTGTGTCTGTGTGTCTGTGTGTCTGTGTGTCTGTGTGTCTGTGTGTCTGTGTGTCTGTGTGTGTGTGTCTGTGTGTCTGTGTGTCTGTGTGTCTGTGTGTCTGTGTGTCTGTGTGTCTGTGTGTGTGTGTGTGTGTGTGTGTGTGTGTGTGTGTGTGTGTGTCTGTGTGTCTGTGTGTCTGTGTGTCGTGTGTCTGTGTGTCGTGTGTGTGTGTGTGTGTGTGTGTGTGTGTGTGTGTGTGTGTGTGTGTGGTGTGTGCGTGCGTGCGTGCGTGCGTGCGTGCGTGCGTGCGTGCGTGCGTGCGTGCGTGCGTGCGTGCGTGCGTGCGTGCGTGCGTGCGTGCGTGCGTGCGTGCGTGCGTGCGTGCGTGCGTGCGTGCGTGCGTGCGTGCGTGCGTGCGTGTGTGTGTGTCTGCGTGTCTGTGTGTCTGTCAGCATGTGTGTTTTGTCGTCGAAATAGCCACTTTGTAACACTATTTAAATGAAATAATCATTTCAGATCGTTACAAAAGCAATGTTATTTCACAGGAGTTCATGAACGGTCTTATTATAGTTGCCTTAGTTGTGCATTGTAAGTGTCATTTATTTTTTGTAGATAAACATAGAAAAATACCCGTCAAGGTGAAAGATTATTTAATACTTCGTTGATCATACACTTGGCGCTAGTGCTTTAATTTGTAATTTGACGGTAAATTTAAATTCAATATGTTCCAAGTTTTGTCTATTAACCACAGTTATTTCGATATATTGACGTAATTACAGCATTTACAAACTATAAAATTCACAATTATAGAAAAATCAACTTTATAGCTTTTGTAAATGGTGTAATCAAAGCAATACCTACATCGCAACATCTGCAATTAAATAAAAAGAAATAAAAACTACGACAAATGTGGTGATACAAAGAGGATATGTATCCTCTGTGCTGATCCTATATTACAAGGGTGAGCCTTGAGGAATACTTTCAGTTCATACAAATTATAATCTGATTAATACATTTTGTGTAACATAGGAATAGCAGCCTCAAATAGTGGCGAGTTTATTAAAAGTGATACTTAAATGTACCAGTTTTTACCTTCTCTGAGGTTTACAAAGTAATTGTTTCACAAATGGCGTCACTATTTGGAAGTTACATGTTTGTAATGATTTAAAATGTATACATAAATCACAAAGTTCTCATATAGTAAAGTAATAGATATTAATTCTGCATCGCAAAATCACCTTATACCTTCAGGTAGAAAAGGTTATTACGGTTAGAAATTTAAAATGAGCAATAATAAATGTAATTAAAAATTATTATTAATTTTATTAAATACATAAATAAAAAGTTTACCTCCAGTAGGATTTATTGTTATTTGTTCTTATTTGTTGTTCTACACATGAACCTAAAACAATACTAACGAAACTTCACTAACAATACCACTAACACTAGGTAATACAGTCTTTTTATACACTATGCTATACTGTATAAAACAACAAAACAAATTTTACTTTGTTAAAACACCAAAAACGCAGAAACGACAAAATCAGGCAAAACGAATTAAATTTAGGTTATGATGACGTTAAAAATTTTCGCATCTTTTCAGGAAGATCTCGTAAATCTCGAACGGTATCGAAAACTATCGAATCAAAAACATTAGCGTCAAGTGTCTGATCCACAAACTATTAAATAATTTTTAACCTTGAGCATACGACTTTCGTTTCTAAAGGGGTTTTTTTCTATGTAGATAAACAAATTTTGCAAAAATTGATTCAGATGTGGATGAAGAAATCCATCAAAAAGCAGAAGAAGCTGAGTTAAGTCTTATACCTAAAAAGTCCGAAATCATTTGTAAGAAAGAGTTCGACAGATTTATTGAGTGGATACTGTTACAGAAAAGGTTTTGCTTGCGTATTTCCTTGTGATCAGATAAGTTCATTACATCATTTATTAAAGGTTTATTCTTTGTATTTATTTTATTAGTCGAAAACTACAAATCGTCTTCATTATGGTGCATGTACTCCAAATTAAAATGTATGTTACGTTTCAAAAAGGATATGGACATCAGCAAGTTTTCAAAACTTTCGGCATTCTTGAAAAACTATTCTGTTGGGTACATACCAGAGAAGTCATTAGTGTTTCCAAAAGAGCACTTGCTAAATTTTTTTCTTGAAGCACCCAACGACAAATACTTATGAAAGTCAATTTTTACTTTTAAGATTATTCTTAATAAATATGATTACATTTTAGGTAGTTGCAATATTTGGTGCGTTTGGCGGTAGCCGACGCATGGAACTGTACAATCTGTTTGTTGGGGATATTAAAGAAGAAGGTTCAGTCTTTGTCGTTTATATTAGAGATACCAAAATACATAGACCCAGGGTTTTTACCATATTAAACGATGACAGTAGAGTAAATTATATTGACCTCATTAAGGAGTACATGAGTTTAAGACCGAAGATTGAAAAGCTTTTTTATTCTACAATGGGTGTAAATGTACCTATAATCCTATTGGCAATCGCGTGCACGCGCGCACGCGTGAACACATTTGGTCAGATTCCTCGACAGATTACCAAATATTTAAATATTCCCAATGCCGATCACTAGACAGGACATTCATTTCGTAGAACTACTGCCACAACCTTGGCGGACAGTAGAGCTGACATTAGAACTTTAAAAGGGCATGGGGATTGGAAAAACGATGCTGTTACTGAATGGTACGTAGCAGACTCCATCGAAAACAAGAAGAAAATTGGCAAAACCTTAGGATCAACTAGCGTACAACAAATGAGTAACCGAGAAATATTTAAAGGGTGTCTCAATAAGAGTGCACTATTTTGTTTAAAAATAAAAACACGTATTTTTTGAGTAAGTTGTGATATTTATATGGCATTAAAAATAAGACATGTTCCGATTATGTATGGAATAAAATATCCGACAAGCCCCCATGACTCTGATGACAGTCCATTACTCTTTTCATGAAACTTTTGATAACTTTTTGACAAAAATGTGGCTGTATCTCACTGATAACGAGTTAGATCTCGGCCTTGAGCTCAGGAATTATTTCTGGTTTATTCGCATAAACCCAAGATTTCACAAAACCCCCAAGGTGGCCAGTTGAAATCTGAATTTCGTGAGATGATTTGGCCTGGAAATCGTTGCTGCAATAAATCGATTGTTTCATGGGCAATGTGGCAGGTGGCACCGTCCTGATGAAACCACATGTCGTCCAGATCCATACCATCCAGTTGAGGCCCCAAGAACTGCGTTATCATATTCCTGTAACGAATGTCGTTCACAGTCCGGCATCATTTTCAAAAGGTCCAATCACACCGCCTGACCAAAATCCGCACCAGACAGTTGCTTGTGGTGGATGCATTTGTTTCTCATGGATTGCGTGCGGATTTTCTAAGACCAAATTCGACAATTTTGTTCATTCACAAAGCCATTCAGATGGAAATACGCTTCATCGGTGAAGATGACTTTTTTCGAAAAATCGTCGGTGGCTTCACTTTGCTCTATTGCCCATTGAACGAATTACCGAAGCTTAGAATGGTCTGCTGGTATGAGCTCCTGAGTAAGCTGAATCTTGTACGGAGGTGGAGGTCTTTCATCAAAGTTCGCTGCGTAGTGCTTCTTGAAATTTGAAGTTGTTGAGCACGATGCCGAATTGATGTTTTCGGGTTTTCGCCACACTCTCGTTTACAGCAGCAATGTTTTCAAGAGATCTACCGGTACGTCGCCGCAGAGAAGACTCACTGTCCACAACCGATCCAGTTTCTTCAAATTTTTTGACTACTCTTCGAATTGTGGACACATTAGGTGCACTTTCTCGACCAAAAATTACGCGAAGTTTGCGAACGGTTTCCGCGTAACTTTCTCCATTTTTGTAATGAGTTGTCACAATGATAACACGTTCTTCTTTTGAGTAACGCTCCATTTTTATTAATCGGAACAATTATAGGTAATAGCTGTAAAATTGCAGAGTTGCCATATACACGAAAACAAAATACACCAAATTTAAATAGTGCACTCTTATTGAGACACCCGATATATCAACATATTCAAGCAGTTCAAGCGAATGCTTTCTTGAAACATCTGGGGGAGTTTCAATTACCGGAAATTCCAAATGCACCATTAATACTAACATCAGTAAACAATAATTTCTTTAATATTACATTAATTACAGATCATATTCTAACTGCCGTATTAATATAAATCAATAATTTGTTCAATTTCTTTGTTTGTATTTCGTCGTCAAGACGACTTTATGGCACAATATTAGAGGACGCATGCCATAAAGTGACAAATTGTTAACGATTTTGACATTAATAACCAAGGCATTCTAATGCTAGTCGACGACAAAAAATGTTTAACATGCAAAATGGTTTAAAACTCGCCACATTTCTGAAAACTTTTTAAAAATGCAATTGTGGAGTTGGGCAACTCGAAAGAATATCAAGGAAGACCGAGATCTAGAAAGAGTTGATATTGATTATATATTCATTAATGTATAATTTGTAATTAATTACAACAGTAGGTATGGGGGCACTTGGGCCAGACAGTTGCGTGCGCAACCGTCTGAACCCAAATCCCCCATGGGGGAGTTATATTATAGCAAGAGGAAATGTATAGCAAGAAACTTAAGTTGTAAAAAAAGGTAAGTCTGTGAGACTCGAACCGTAGACCTCTGAAATAACAAACAAGGGCCTTAACCGCTGCGCCACCGGCCCGTTTACAGTATAAACCTATAAATCATATATAAACAGTATATCTATAGCTTAGCATGCGCACACACCTTAGATCACCGACAAATAATGATCCTACAAACACAGTTCCAAATATGAGCTTAGAGATGTTACGTAATTGACGTATACGTGTGTGTCTGTATGAGAGAGTGTGAAAGAAAGAGAGAGAGAAAGAGAGAGAGAGAGAGAGAAAGCAATGGCGAGAAAGAAAAACATGCGTTGGGGTCCTTTGTGGACAGTTATTATGCAATATACACGTCTCCACTCTGTAGTGTGTCTGTGTGAGAGAGCGCGAGAAAGAGAAAGAGAGAGATATATATATATATATATATATATATATATATATATATATATATATATATATATATATAGAGAGAGAGAGAGAGAGAATAGTGGTAAGAAAGAAAGGCATATGTTGAAGGGTCTGTGTGACAGTTATTATAAAATATACAGGTCTGCACTCTGTAGTGTGAGAGGGAGAAAGCTGCGGTCAGAAAGAAAGACATGCGTTGGGGACCTTTGTGGACAGTTATTATAAAATATACACGTCTGCATTCTGTAGTGTCTGTGTGAGAGAGAGAGAGAGCGAGAAAGAGGGATAGAGAACAGTGGTGAGAAATAACGCAATGCGTTGGAGGTCTTTGTGGATAGTTATTATAAAATATACACGTCTACACTGTGTAGTGAGAGAAAGAAAGCAGTGGTGAGAAAGAAAGACGTACTGGGTGAACTATGTTATTTCAAAAGTGGTCATGCAGTTTGGTGTGTCCTACTAACCACATCTGACCAGAAAAACAGCTATCAATCAAATCAACGGGTGTGAGAATACCGTCAGGGTGGGGGTTAGTGGTGTATAAATACTTACACCAGGTACCAAGTGAGTTAGTTTACTTTTGTTGCTACTACCGTTCACATCGGTTTCATCACGATTGCACATGGCAAATTTTGAAATTGTCAATGAGCGTTATATGCGCATAAAGAAGTTTCGCTCAACGAAGCGAAAAATTTTGTTTAAACTAAAGAACAACATCGGAAAGCTAGATGTGTTAGACTGGACAAGAACAGGAGTTAATCAAGTTATTACATACATTATGTCATCGGTTAACCCGACGATAAAGTGGGAATAACCTTTCACGCAGAAAATTTTAAATTTAAACTGCCGGGGTGGATGCGTTTTCGTAAAGCATCCGAAGTGACCTTTGGCTGTGTGTGGAGTATTTTGGAGTCATTACTGCAGAGTAATATTGATTATACGAGCACCGACACATTCCATATGGAAGTAACGTGTGTATCACCGCCAACAGGGAAAGGAAGGCAGCGAGTGTACAACACAATTCCACAATTATCCTGAAGGATTAACTTCGCTTTACTTCGTATTAGTCAAGTATACTTGTAATAAGAAGAGAGCTAGATAATTTTAATAATTATATTAACTACTCTACACCTTTATAAATAATTTAGCAAGTAAAATGTTACACTTGGGTTACATACATGTTAAAATTTACATTCAATTTATAGAGTAAAGTGATGTTGATAGTAAGCGGTACATATTTTTACTGTCGCTTGAAAATATAATTTTGAATCAAGAAAGGGTGAAAATGGGAGGCACTAAATAGGATTGCTAAATACAGTGGTAAGGAATGCGAATTGTGATTGGTTAGATTTGAAAAAATAGGAGCCGTGGGAATGACTACATTAGTGTTGATGTAATTTCCGGATTATAGAGGTTGTATTTATTTTAAGGATTTGGAAACTAATAAGGGGCTCAATTGCTAGACGTTTAAATTCTTTGTGAGTAGAAGGATTTATGACATTCAACAAATAATCTGCTTAAAAAAGGATGGATTTACCATAAAAAGTTATTACATTTTACAAAATTGAAAAAACAACCAGTTCGTGAACAATAGAAACTTATTACGTTTACTATTTAGGGGTACAGACAAACATAAAGGTATTAAATATGAAATTACTGAGAAAATGAAATTCTTTAAAAATGGATAAGACAGAGTAAACATGTCATCATGAATAATTAACGAATTCTAACGAAAAAATATTATAATTAATAAACCTAAAATAAAGTACTTGTAAAAGTAATCACAAACAACAATGAAGAATCAACCATGCGACGTGGAATAATTACTATACGCATAGAGAACAATTACTACAAGGTGAATACTGTATCAACAAAATCTTTAATTTCTTGCTGGAAGTAAGAAAATTGTTCAATAAGGTTGTTGTAATAGCCCACAACGGTCAAGGGTTTGATCACCAGTTTATCTTAAGTCACACACTAACAAACACACACCTTAAGCCGGAGATTATAACGAGGGGGTCTAAAATACTAATGATGAAATTTAATAACCTCCATATGGAGTGTGTGATCAGTATTACTCTGCAGTAGTTATTCCAAATTTTTACAAAGTGCGTTAATTTTCAAACTTTTTATTTAGATTGATTTTGCATACCAACAACAATTTCTTGAATTTGTTTTGATCTGCGGTGTTTATGATATACTGTTTTGTATACGATCTATACGTATGCTCTATAAAACATATGCATTCGTGATGAGACCGATGTGAACGGTAGCAGCAACAAAAGTCAACTGATTCACTTGGTACCTGGTGAACGTATTTATACACTACTCACCCCCACCCTGACGGCATTCTCACACTCGTTGATCTGATTGATAACTGTTTGGCTGGTCAGATGTGGTTAGTAGGACACACCAAAATGTATGACCACTTTTGAAATAAACATAGTTCACCCAGCATGTCTTTCTTTCTCACCGCTGCTTTCTTTCTCTCACTACACAGTGTAGACGTGTATATTTTATAATAACTATCCACAAAGACCTCCAACCATGACGTTCTTTCTCACCACTGTTCTCTATCCCTCTTTCTCGCTCTCTCTCACACAGACACACTATAGAGTGCAGGCGTGTATATTTTATAACAACTGTCCACAAAGGTCCCCAACACATGTCTCCCTTTCTCACCGCTGCTGTCTCTCTCTCACACTACAGAGTGCAGACCTGTATATTTTAAAATAACTGTCACACAAAGACCCCTCAACATATGTCTTTCTTTCTTACCACTATTCTCTCTCTCTCTCTCTCTCTCTCTCTTTCTCGCTCTCTCTCTCTCACACAGATACACTACTGAGTGGAGACGTGTATATTTTATAATAACTGTACACAAAGCATGCCGCATGTCTTTCTTTCTCACCATTGCTTTTTTCTCTCTATATCTTTCTCTATCTCTCTTTCACACTCTCTCACACAGACACACACGCATACGTCAATTACGTAACATCTCTAAGCTCATATTTGGAACTGTGTTTGTAGGATCATTATTTGTCGGTGATCTAAGGTGTGTGCGTATGCTAACCTATAGATTTACTGTTTACATATGATCTATAGGTTCATACTGTGAACGGGCCGGTGACGCAGCGGTTAAGGCCCTCGTTTGTTATTTCAGGGGTCTACGGTTCGAATCTCACAGACTTACCTTTTTTTATAACATAAGTTTCTCGCTATACATTTCCCCTTGCTATAATATAACTCCCCCATGGGGGGATTTGGGTTCAGACGGTTGCGCACGCAACTGTCTGGCCCAAGTGCTCCCATACCTACTTACAACATTTGGTATTTGATTATTATGCCAGCGTACTAATCTTGATCATATACCAAACAAGAAAAGTACTGGCTTTCCGCCTTTTCTGACCATTTCTAACAATTGACGTGGGATTCATTCAGTAATTATTGTATGAAACAGAGAACCTTCTTTATTTAATTCTATATAAAAAAACTGGTTGAACGTCGGAATTAAGTCATAAAAAGCAATGGAAAATATATTATATTTATTAAATGAGGTATGTATGGGTTCTGATTAAAAATAAAGTTCTTGATAAAGAATAAATATAAATACTCCAACTGAAGAGTTAGAATTAACATGAATAAATATAAAAAGACTGCTTATACATAATTTTGTTCAGAAAACGTATCAGCTGCACATGAGTAAAGTACATAGGCTTTTTCACAAACTTCTGTGATATCATCAGCTTTATTTGCGCAACGCGTAGCAAGTCTTTTCGTTCCATGGGGCAAGTTAAGTGTGACTTCTAATGTAACAGCCATGTTTATAGTGCCATTAGAATTAAAGACACCTAATTTTTCATATATACATTTGGCAAAGCATTTTAATTTAGGATTGTTCAAAACTTCGCCGTTTGTAAGTAATTTATTTACAATGTCCAACTCAACACCTGTGCTGTGAAGGCAATCTGGTTTATAAGTTTCAACCAAGCTAGCGAACTTTAGGAGCGTTTCAGGTTGTACATTTGCCTAAAAAATAAAACTGATTAAATGTATAAATGTGTCCAATATTATTTCACAATCACCTGAACGCTTAAAATTAATGTGAACACCACAATAGTTATTGCTTGCATTCTGTTTTTAATATTTGCTGTAGAATGTTTTAATACTTTTTTATAAGTTCTTGGTATTTTTAACATGAACTTTGAGTATACCTAGTTTCTTTGAACGGTCGTTTTTAAGCTATGGACAGTTTGTGTTGGGTTAACTATACATTTGAAAATTGAAACAACGCATTTATATAAAAATAGTAATATAACTACTGATCATAAATTTTATCACTGTTGGTGATAGTGTAACTATCATTGCTAAACGCATGTCACGGAAAGGCCAAGGTTAACCTTAACAAGTTTCTCAGTTGTTATGTTTTTAAAATAATGATAAAAACCCACCCCACTCTAATGTAGGGTACAGTCGATGAGTGATAAACTTCCATCAGAACCCTGAAATTTCGTATAAGCTAGTTTCAGGGTTGATAGTTGAAAAACGCAAAGGTACATATTTATGCGCTAGCGGATGACCGAAGGCGGGTGCCCGCCGAGGTTTTCAAGTAGTCTGAGTTAAATGAGCCTACTTATTCAAGCAGCGGGCACCTGCCGAACCGCCCCGGCCCGCAAGTCCAGGGCGGATGACTTAAGGAATCGCAGCGGTTGGGCGATTTCAATACACATTCAATGGAAGATTTTATGTTCGGCGGCGACCCACGGCGTTTCGGACAGGGCTACCAACCTATCCTACTGTATTGCCCGCATCACTCATGGTGCTTGGTGAGAAGGAAGCTAGTTTATCTGTAGATTTGTATTATCCTTAAGGTTTTTATCCTTTAATAAAAATGTCTTTGTTGATAAGTGAAACAAAGATCGAACGTTTCATAGATGAAAGGCCGTGTCTGTGGGATTCATCCTTTGAATCATACAAAGACAGGGAACATAAGAAGATTAAATAGAGCGAAATATGTGCATTGTTCCACACTGTTTTGAGGGCTCCACTCCAAAAGAACAATCAGAGATATGTAAGTATTGATTATTAACATATACCTAGTTTATAGTTTTGGCAATATTTTTGTCATTTTGGGTTTACTACAACTCATTTCTAAACATTGACTATAAACGTCAGGTTATGTTGTAGATTCAACGGCCTAGACCATATACCCTGTTTTGATAAAATGCACCAAAAACCGTGTTTCTTTACTGTAAAAGTTCAACTTAGTAATTAGTTTCTGCAAACAGCTATTCTTAACACAAGTGGATAGTGACAAACCCAGTGCAGCTGGCTTGTTAGGAAATTCGTTTAGAAAAGTTATTTGTTTAATCTGTTTACTTATGAACCGTTATATTAGAAAACATTTCATAACAAATTTGTTATGTTAAAAATAATATATCCTAACTAATATTATAAATGCGGATGTGAAGTAGTTTGTTGTGACGCTTTCATATCTTAAATAGATACTTAACCGCTCATCAGAAAAGGATTTAGGGCACCCTACGATACGCTCATTCACCTTAGGGCTCTTCCCTTCCGGGTCAATAAATTTTTAAGGTTATTCCTATGGACATTGAATCAGATGATGCATGTAATGTAATGTGCTAGGTAATAATAAAAATAATTGCAGTTTTTTTTTATATTATTAACAAAATACATAATATAAATGAACCAAACACTTGACGTGCTTATTTATTTATTTTTTTACTTATAGTATTTCCGAACAGGCTAAGATTTGCCTAACGTACTAAAGCACTCAGGACCACTGGGAGGCTTTAGGAATAGTGTCAGACTGCCGAAAAATGTTTATGAATGCCTACCTTAAACTGACTGTCAAAGTTTTGAGGAAAATAGGAACTAGGTAGTGCATTCCACAATTTGGTCGACGTGTGGAAAAATTGTAGATTGGGCCCGTTTAGTGTGACACGATGGAATTTTGAGTGTGTAATTATGGTGTGAATGGGCAAATTGAGTGTTCCTAGCGAAGATGCCGGCGATAGTATTAAGGAATGTATTTCGGAGGCACACCTGCCATGGTAATAGCGATATAACAAGGAAAGAACTAAAACTATTCTTCTATGCTCAAGAGGCTGTAGGTCAGAAGTCAGAGACGGGTCATTTATAAGTCTGGCAGCTCTTTTTTGGATGCGGTTTACCATATCAAGGGAATATTGGGGAGTACTGTCCCAGAGGTGGGAATTGTATTCCAGATGAGGTCGAATTTGAGCCTTATACAGTAAAAGGTGTTGTTGCGATGTGAAGTACTGTTTAGATCTGTATAGAAAGCCCAGTTTACGGGCAGCTGTTTTGCTGGCTGACAAAAGGTAGTCAACCCATGAAAGGTTTGATGATACAAACATCCCTAACATAGAAATAGAATTTGAAAACTTGAGTTCTAAGCCATTCATATTCACAGCAGGAAATGCTCGGTCTTTCTTATCGGACACAAGACAGCACTGCGTTTTGTCGGCGTTGAATGTGAGTAGATTATTCCTTCCCAATTCAAGGACAGGTTCTAAGTCACTGTTGATTGAGGCTGCCATTTTCATCTCCTGTCTAGACTTACTGTTGTGGGAAAACTGAGAACTACAATGTAGAGTGTTGTCATCTGCAAACCAATGGATCGGGTTAGTTGTTGAGGAAATGAGGTCATTTATGTACAGCAGGAAAGGTGTGGGAACTATCACTGATCCTTGGGGTACTCCCGCGTTCTTTCGAAAAGAAACTATCGAGGACAACGCGTATACGTCTTTTGTCAAGAAAGCTGGATATCCAATTGATGAGCGTATCGGATAAGCCGAACGAAGTGAGCTTGGCAAATAGGCACTTGGGCCAAACCTGGTGAAAAGCTTTTAAAATGTCTAAAGCTACTACGACCTCTCTAATGTGATATTTCAAAGTTGGGTGACATATGAAAGAAGATCACCCGTTGAACGACTCTGTCTGAACCCATACTGGTGATCGTTTAAGTGTTTATTGGACTCGAGGAACGAAAGTAGTTGGTGGTTGATGGCTTTATTTATTACGTAGGGTAGCATCACATAACAAAACTATACCATACCATCTTGCCATGGTACTTGTCCTTCACTGCTGAAGAAATAAGCAGCAAAGTTGTTCCTGTACCGGTATACAGTCTTGTTGATCCGTGGTAAACGCTGATCATCGTCAAGATGCCCATTGACGTGCAGGCCGGTCACGAGTAATGTTTTGAAACTGATATCCATCCCTTTCACGGACGTAATTGTCCAACGCACAAGTAGCTTTAACAACCGCAACACTTTTGTTCAAAATGATATTGAGAGGCTTGTGAAAAATCCTCCACTTTGTACCTAAAATACCAAATGTACATTCAACATATTTCCTGGCTGACGAGGGTTGGTAATTGAAGATACGCTGTGTCTTTAATAGGTGAAAAAGGCACATTAGATTAACATCTATCCCAAACGCTTCATTTCCTATCAGGATGTATGGAAATTTCTCAGTGGTTGGGGATATCCTATCAGGGGTGGGGTGTTCAGGTTACTGCCATGGAATGCTTTGCCAGAAGTAGAACTTTCAAAATGGTTGGGTTGGAATCTTTACTGTGTGAAGATGTGTCTGTATAAGAACACCCGAGCCCAAATACCTGAAACAAAAATAAATAAATTAATTACAAATTAATACGGCGCGCAGAATTTAAATTTTTAATTTATTTTCCAGGCAAAGGTCTGCAAGAAAAATGGAAAAAAACATAAAAGGTTGTTACCGGAAATATCTGAAGTCACTGGAGACAAAATCCGGACAGACGAGGAAAGAAGTCAAGAATTATTTGTATGCTGCACAGCTATCTTTCCTGCAAAGTACAGTACTGCTGGGACCCACAGAACCTTCACCGAATGTTGAACAAGGAGAAGGTGTGCAATAAAACATGGAAGAAGATTTTCTAGATGAAGGCGATAATAACGCAGAACATCCGCGCACGAGCAGTACTACATAGAAAAGGTCTGGAAGGTAAACTGGAACAGTATATAGATAACTACAATGCATCAAAAGAACACGCTATGGAAGAGTGTGACGTTTTGAATTTTTTCAAATCATTGCTGCCTACCGTGAAGCCGCTTACGATTTCAGACAAGATAATGATTATTCGTTAAACCACCAGCAACAAACAATTTCTTAGTCACTGGGAAGGACAAGATTAAATAATGTCAGACAAGATAATTATTATTCGTTAAGCCACCTGCAACAAACAATTTCTTAGTCACTGGGAAGGACAACATTAAATTTCCCGACTGCCCCGCAAAGTCTACAACTGCTGATCGTGCCAGGAGGGAGCAGCACTTTTAGCACTACACCTACTGGAAAGGCGCCGGCGGCGTCGTCCCAAAAGAAGCGCAGAGCCGACAGTCCGTCGGCATTTGTAGTATTGCAGTCGGCGTGGAAGTGTCTGCGGGAAGATGAAGGGGACTCGATTGAATTAGAATAAGATTCACCTCGTTGTATACATATGCACATTTTTATGTTTAAACCACGTATTAGATACAAACAGACTTTCACCATTCTCATTGACCCTTTGGTCTCCGAACTTTCCTAAAACGCGTTCAGTATATTCTCTCTGTACACCCACCCATCCGATCATATCTTTCACTATCACCAATCTTTCGTTTGCCTTACATACGTTCAACACGTTCCCTACATCATTCCAGAAGTTTTCACACTCTTGGTCTCCTTCTCCCTTCCCCGGTACATAGCTTGCAATAAGAAAAATTCTTCGAAACTCCCCTTTCTTTATAACCCACATTATTCGGGGAGATACCAATTCGTAATGTTTAACACATTTTTTCGCTCTTTCTCTTACGATCACCCCAACTCCTTTTGCGCCATACACTTCAGTCTCAACTCCTGACCATAATGCTAGGCTGCCATCGTCCATCTCGACAGCATCCTTTCCTTTGCGCTTTGTCTCCGGTGCATACAGAATATCAAGCTGCCTTTCGAACATTACATTCGCAATTTCAGAGTCTTTACCATGCATACCTGTAACATTCCACGTAACGACTCGCCATTCATTCCTTTCACAGTCATCAGCCATTCTGTTTCGACCTTGACCGCCCCTTGTAGCCAGGTAGATCCGATGCAATTGTATTGTTCTCTTCAGTAATATCATAGAGGGCAGACTGGTTACTAGACAAATCCTGATCTGGACGATGTAGCATTCTCTACTAACGGTTTCGTACTACTACCGGACAGTTATTCGTCTACTGCCCCGGCACGTAAGGGAGTAAGAAGTAGAAATGTAGGCAGAGTCAAGAAAAATATAAATATATAGAGTATATATATATATATATATATATATATATATCATATACATTTCGTTTTTTTTACTTACATAATTTTCAAACACATTATGTGTCAGATTGTTCCCTACGCGATTCTTGGTTCTCGTGATACTTACCGGACTTACTGTTATTTATTTACGACCAAATGATTTAATTATTTTTAATTTAGATTTCCAAGTTAGAGTTAGTTATTTGTGTATTTAATTTAATATTTATTTATCAAATCGGTTTTATTATTGTCGTGAATCGTGATAACTTAACGTTTCTAATTTTTAAATTTCACTTTTATTTAATTGAAGGGTAATCAGAAATAAGCACAGTGACCCTGTTAGCCCTCTTAACTTTAATTGCCTACTTTTAGGATTAATTAATTAAAATTAAGATTAAACATAGTAACAAAGGTAAAAGTTATATTAAAAATTGAATTTGCAGTCGGGGAGAAATATGGTATAAGATTATATGTAATATAATGTTATAATTAAATCTAAAATGAATATAGTGCCAAAAATAAAAGTTGTGAATTTGTAATCAAAAAAAAATATTCAAAAAATTACCAGATAATCCGCAAGCTGTATCTAGAAGTTCATATCCAGAGGGTTTTGTTTTAATTTACGGCTCTGCCATGTATTGTATCTTTTGTATTTTATATTTGTCTAAATATGCCCAAAGAAAAAAAAGGTTCTTTACCGATACCCCCTATAGGGGATTAAGCTTTACTTGCAAAATATTCTGACTTCCCGTATCTTACAGAATTTTTGATTTAAGCATCCTAAAGTATTGTCACTCAGATATTTTACCACCAATTTTTTAATAAGATGCATTCTTATATTAGTACGTTTTTTTTTATTCTAGCATTCTTATCATTATATTACGTTTTCGGTCTGATGCAAATGGCTCTGTACAATATAATCACTTGCCATGTTTTCTACCGTTAACGTGTGTTGCCATGATAATCTGCTTGCTTGATTACTTACGATTTGTATTAACAGGTTGGTGTTTCCCGCATTTAGATGCTCAATTTACTTCACGTCTCTGTGCGCTACTTAATTGGTTAAGATTTCGAATTTGCCGCATTTAACACGCACATGTTTCACTACCAAGATAGTCAAACAAAATTATCCAAACTAAATTACTCTTTAAATGATTTAAAAATTATTTATTCTTCAGAGCGTAACGTATACACGTCCGTACTCAACAAACGCGGTACAACATTTATTTGAAACATTTTTGCTTATTTATGTAAGAAATGTCGATAAAGTTCAGACAAACTATTAAAATAGTAATAAACTAAAAATACAAAAGAAGTACGAAGTAGCCTTGTGTTATTGAAAAATTTAACAAAAAACTAAGGAATACGGAAGTATAGCTTATTTATTATTGAATTAATAATTTATTATAAATTTTCAACATGGCCACCATTGGCAGTAACACAAGCCCTGTAACACGTTTTAATATTTCCGGAAACTTTTAATAGAACTGCCTGCTATTCTTTAACATCCTCTGCTGCAGCCACGATTCTTGCCACTAACTATTCCTCTGTATTTACTGGTGTCTCATATACAAGGGTCTCGATATAACCCCAGAAAGAAATTTTGTGGAGTTAAGTCTGGACTCCCGGCTGGACTCCCACAAAACAGGACGGTTCCTTCAAATCCACCTATTTGGGTATTGTCTATTCAGCAATGCCGTAATTTCCCGTGTGCTGGGTGCTGGGACCCCATCATGTTCAAACCAAAGTCGTTGCCTCATGTTTAATGGCAAATCTTCTAAAAGCTCTGGTAACACAGTATCAAAACAAATATGAGAATGTTTCCCATTCAAACGTCGTGGTAGAAGATAAGGTCCGATTACATAAATTCCTATAACACCGACCCATACATTCACCGCAAAGCGTTACTGATGTGCACATATAAAAGTTGCACAGGGATTTTCGTCAGCCCACACATGTAATTTTTTAGAGTTAAATACACCGTCTTTTGTAAAATAGATTTCGTCCGCAAACAAACTAAATTTTTGAAAGCCTCTCTGCAGCAGAACAATAATCTTGGCTGAAATTTCTCCAGGTCCCAAAGCTTGGGTCTGGAATACGAATGGAGGCCTTGATCATGTAAAACCTTCCAAACTGTCATATGATGGAGATTCAACCTTCTACCTATTAATCGAGTGTTTAGCGAAAGATTGTTTTTAACCTTTTCAAATATACTCCCTTCTTCGAAATCTGTTAAAGTTTCTGCCAATTTTTGGACGAAAGCATCCATTTTCCTCTAAACGTCTGCAAACTTTTCTAAAGATATGTACACTTGGTTGTTGGCGATGTGAATACCTTCTTGGATATAATGTTCGAGTTTTTTGCGTACTTTGTTTCGCTTCCTCAAAAACCAAAAGTATATCAAGAAGTACTACATTTCAGTAAGTGTTTATTCTTATGAGTGTAAAGCAAAAGACCAAAAAAATAATTTATACAAGCTACAACACAGCTAAGTACTAATTTATACAAAACACAAAAGTACTAACACCAAACAGCAAAAGACTAATTTTAAAAAACAGCAAAGGCTGCTTCACTATTGTAATACTTCTTTGAAATCTATAAAGATTTTTTGCGTAGATATAGGAAAATGTTTCAGATAAATGTTGTGGTAGACAGTTCAAGCATTAAATCTTTCTCTTTTAAAAATCTATGGGATGGTCATCGAAATACCATCATTTTAAATTGTTGATCGGCCGCCATTTTGATATTTATTAAAACATGAAATAATCGTATTTTAGAAAATCAAATGCTGAATATAAAAGTTTTTGAATTTTTAAAATACCTTTTAAAATAAGTGAGTTATGACAATTGTTGTAAAAACTTGAAAAGTCGAATAACTATTACGACCAAGAGGTCCAAATCAAAACTTGTTACTAAAAAAATTGTTTATTTCGATTATTATCTACGATTTTCGAGTGTTACGACTTAGTATTTACACCTTGTATGTTATATATATATATATATATATATATATATATATATATATATATATATATATATATATATATATATATAGTTCCACTTTTCCGGGTTGTGTACCTTGTGTACCGTCGAGACTCTGATAAGAACCTGTACTGCTGTAACGACGTTTCGGCAAAGTCGCTAATAGTTTGGTTCTGCATCTCGTTACTCGAATTGAACTGAAGTCTTTTGTAGTGGTTGCCTTCTTACATGCTCCTTTGATGTGTTTCTCCACCTTCACTTTCTCCGTTGTCACTTTTTAGTGCTCTTTTTTGCGATAATGGTTTCTGTGCTGCTTTCGTTTTTGTTCTTGAATGATGTTTTTCTTTGTTTAATATTAGTTTTCATTTATCTGGTAATCTACGAGTATCGTCCCTTGCATTTCAGTTTTTTCGATGTTTTTCAATCTCGATAGCTTCCCTTATTATCCTTTTCGTAACATGGTCCTCACATGCTATCATTTTGCTACTTTCAAAATTGATGTTGTGTCAAGTATTTACTAGATGTTGCGCCTGCGCTGGTATTGAACCGTTTTTCGTTACTGCGAACCGGTATTCCTCAACTCTCGTACTTATTCTCCTGTTTGTTTGACCGATGTACGCTCGAGCACAATCTTCACAAGGGATTTCATAAATTCTCTGATCCACTAGGTTTATTTTTATATCTGGATTCGGGAAAACCGTTCTTATTTTCTTGTCTGTTGTGAAAATGGTTTTGATGTTGTGTTTTCTCAGAATGTTGCATATTTTATCTGTTGTTCTTTTAATGTACGGTAGAATTATTTTGTTTGTTTCTTTTCCTCTTTGTCGTTTTTATTTCTTGTTGGTTTTTGTGCCTTTTGGATGCTTTTTTCCCGTATAACCAGTTTGCAGTAGAGCTGTTTTCATCTCTGTTCTTAAATGTTGTTGATCAGTTAATTCTTTTGATCTGGTGACCAGAGTTTTGACAACTTCTTGTAATTGTGCCGGATGATAATGAGATTCAGCACTCAAAGATTTGTTAGTGTGTGTTGTTTTTTTGTATACTAACATAACATAATATATATAAATTGCGATTTTCTTATTCGAATATTATTTTTTATTATTTAAACCACGTTGCTGCGTTAATTTGAACTAGCCACGCTATGTTTAATTAACGTTAAACAAAAAAAAAATAAATCTGATTATTAAATCAATTTAATTAGCTATAACTCAGTATGAGACTCTCTCAAAGGGGATAGGGATCTTTATTAGTTTGCATCTAACATTTTTATTTACAAATTGCATACGCATGATTGAAAATTAAATAAAAAAAAAATTTGTATTAAATTTAAATAACATTTCTTGTTTAACAAACTTCTATGGTAAAAGCATTGTGTACGCATGCGCTGCACCTTGAAATCGTTTTATAAGTGCTCAGTTCCATGTCAAATATCAACAATATTTGCCGATTTATATGTATGATTTTATTTGATTTACATTAGAATTATTGCTTATTAAATTAATGTTTGTGTTTCGCCATTTTAGATATGGATACACGTCGTTGTACAAAATCATTCACAAATATACATAGAAATACAATACACAAATGGTAAATGTTGACAGCAATTTTATGGTTATGGTAATTAGAAAAAATGACTCATATATGATGAAGTAATCTATTCGAACTGCTAATATTAAAGATGAACTATCCCAAATTATGTTGAATGTTGATCTTCATATCTCCGTATTCCATAATAATGTTGATATTGCACTGCCAACTTTGAATGTAATGTTTACTTCCATTAATTCCATACATCTTCATTAATTTTCTTCGTTCAATTAATTATGAAGATACGTTGCACTTTAATTTAATAATTATACTGACTAATATAATTAGTATTTTGTCGGAGGCATTAATTTAAAATTTTCATAAATTTTGATTGAAACACTTTTCTTTTTAGTTGCCGCTGTTGATAATTTGTTTTCATTTTAGATAAAGCTAGGTTAAAAAAACACCAACTTGGAATTTAAAAAAAATTTAATAATAAAAAAAATTTGAACATCACCCGAAGTTCGACAATATTCTTCACTATTAACATCAATTCGAAAATCTTAAACGGTAACCTAGATTTTATTATTATAACTAAAGGTGGAGAAATTTATTTTACAAAAAACGGTTTTGTAACGAAAAACGCACATTTTGAAAATAATTTGAGTTGATGAACTTTTGAATCGGGTCATCTTCGAGACCATTTTTCTAAAAAGAACGCCCTATATATTTTTTTTATGTTTCACAATCTGCTTTGAATTCTTTTTTTCGATAATCTTTGAATTTTTGGTTTTGGATTGTTGAGCTTAAAAGGAAATTAAAAAAAAATAGTTCTGACAAGTTTCAAGTCAATGGGACTAGATTAGATAGCATATTTGGTAATTATGCAGCCAAGAGATGTACTGAACCTACAAAATAATCAAACTTTAATTTTATCGTACTGGGTGTTTATTACGATGCAACTAATTTGGAAATTTCCTAAGAGCGTTTACTCAATTTTTTCGAATGAAACATCCTGTATATTGTTGAATTTTTGGAATGACAATAGTTACGCTCCATTCTTGTCCAAATGTATTGTACCTAAAGTCAATAATTTCACAGATATTCTCACTGTTCCATTACAAACCGAGAAAATAGTTTTAGATTCGATTAAGTTTACCGGCCAGATTTTGATACGTCAAATGCTTTGCTAATTAGGTGTTGCATCAGTGATTTCTAATATTTTTGCTATTAAATAACATTACCATGGTACTCTTGTGAGTTAATATGCAGTTTGAAAGAAACGGGCTCGTTGACATGATTTTCATAATGGGATTTGCTTAACAAAATTGTTTGTTAACTTAGCGAATACATGCTCAAAGATATCCTAACAGAAGACAACTTTCAGTTAAAAGTTTGGCAAGACTGGAGGGAAGGTTGATTAGAACGGAAAGTTGTGAGTTATGAAAAATGTGAAAGCAGGAAGAGGGCAAGTAGCGAAGATAAATTAAATATTTTATCAGTAATTGCGGAGCTATCTACTAGTTCCACTAAAATATCAAGAGAAACTAAGGTAGCACGATCTACTATTAGCAAGATTTTAAAATATAATAATTATCATGACTACAGTATATCCTTTCATTAAGAACTGTTGAGGCCTGATTTAGAGACTAGAAAAACCTTTTGCGAATGTGGGTTGGGAATGGAAAGGATTAACTTCTTCCTAAAAGTATTATTTACTAACGAATCGACCTTTATTCAAAGTGGTATTCCAAACCGTCGTAATCTTCATCATTCTGCAACAGAAAACCCAAGAATAGACTGTAAATGTTTGGACTGCTATCATGGGCAATTTTATAATTGGACCACATTTCTTTGGTGGGCATCTAAATGGTACACAATCTTTGAATTTCGTGCAATATGACTTGCCTTAGCTTCTACAAACGTTCCTCCAGCTCTAAGGGAAAATATGTGTATCCAGCACGACGCTGCTCCAGCACATTTTGTACTAGAAGTTTGACGGTTTTTTAATTAAGAATTCGAAAATACATGGATCGGCCGCGGTGGACCTATTAGTTGGTCACCTAGATCCCCAGACTTGACGAAAAGGGATTTTTTCCTTTTGTGTACCAAACGCCTCCAACTATAGCAGACCATATCAGGAAACTACAGCACGCTACACGTTTTTCAAACAGTCGAAAGTGAAAAGTGAATAAGTCCTTTTTGATAAAGCCGCGAATGAGTTCTAATCAAAATGGGGGCCACTTTGAGAATTTCTTGTGAACCTACATTGAAATTATAGTTTGACACCTCTTGCATTTCTTTGATTCTGTTTGTGGAAACGCTTGACGTATCAAAATCTGACCAGTACGTTAGATCGAATTGGAAACAATTAATTTGTTGGTTTGTACTGAAAAAGTAAGAATATCTCTGAAATTTTTGACTTTAGGTTTAATGCATTATTGACAAAAATGGACCGCGATTATTGAGTTATTCAAAAAATTAACAATATAGAGCACGTTTCATTTGAAAAATCATCAATCGTAAAAAATCTCCGGTATGACAAAATTAAAGTTTGATTATGTTGTCAGTAAATCTCTTGGCTGCATAATTACCAAATATGTTATCTAAACTAGTCGTAATACTGCGGCATGGATTTGGTATGGTAAACATTGTCGCGACCATTCTGTTTACATTTTCTTCAAGAACTCCGACGAGAGGATTGAAAGCAGATTGTGAAGGATGAAGAATATATAGGGTGTTCTATTTTAAGAAAATATTCTTGAATGTGTCCCTTTAAGAATTCAGCCTGTATTGGACTTTGACGAACTAATGAGCGCTCCTATATATATATATATATATATATATATATATATATATATATATATATATATATATATATATATATATATATATATATATATATATATATATATATATATGTCCCCGGATAGAGTTTACAAGAGGGCAAAATAACAAAAACTATTTTTATTTCAAAAAACGGTATGGGATGTTGGTCTGCTTGTATAGAAATTAGTTTTTACCGAATTTAAAATGTATTCATGTTTAGGCGTCCTAAATTCAAAGTAATGGACACGCACTATATTTCACCCAGATTGGAGTAAGTTGGTTTCACCCGCAATTTTAAGTACAGCAACGAAAACGTAATTCCATCGTTTTATAAACTTTTAAACAGGCTACTCATTACGTCCAAGTAGGAGGATATGGCTGAAAAATGTCAAATAATGATTTAATGTCAGATAAAATTGAAAAGAGTGAGATTTGTTGTCAAAAATGTTAACGTTGCTACAAAAAATCTATTTAATGCAATGTTATAGCACTGGGGACAAAACTTACCGCTACATAATAAAACAATTTTACGAAAAGTTTCCTGGGGTTACAGTTTCCCGTATGGGTGTAAAGAAGTTGGTAAAAAATTTTTAGAAGATGGTTCCGTAATCAGTTAGAAAAAAAGAAGATAGTCCATGATGAAGAAGATGCTGCTAGTCTGATGGTGTTGGATTAAGTAAAGGATCGGCCAGCACGTTCCTTGAGAAGGCGGGCATTTCAAATAGGTATTAGCAAATCACACATTGAAAGAATTTTGAAGGAACACAGAATACATGATTATAAACCCATCTTTAATCATACGAGGGGTCGTTTTTATATTACCGGACTAGGCAATTTACAATGTTAGTGTAATTTTTCATTTTGTTGATTTTAAATCACATCTGCCATGGTAACGTGTTTGACAATTTACAAAACAATTGCAGCATTATTAGTTCTAATATCTGCCAGTTTGTGTTGTAACGTCTCAAAATGGACAAACTTGAATATCGAGCTGTTATAAAGTTTCTTAAAAAACGAAGAAAATCTCCAAGAGTTATTCGTGAAAAATGTTGATTGTATACGGGGATAATTGTCCTTTCAAGTCGACTATTTGTGAATGGTCAAAATCGTTTAAACATGGCCGAGAATCACTAGATGATGCTCCCCGTCCAGATCGGCCTGTTGACATGATCACTTCGGATTTTATTGAAAAAACCAAGTGTTTGGTATTGGAAGATGCAAGATTAAAGAAGCGACAATTAGCTTCTTTATTAGGAGTTTCAGAAACTACAGCTTTCAGAATTTTACACGATTACTTTGACGTGACAAAGGTCAGTGCGAGATGAGTTCCACGCACGCTTACGCCTTTTAAAATGCTTACTCGAATGGAGAAGTGTGAAGAATTCTTGCTGCTTTGTGGGGACGAACCAGATTTAATTATCAATCGACTTATCACCGGAGATGAAACTTGGGTCCATCATTTTGATCCTTAGTCGAAAACTAACGCGTAGTGTCCTGCTGCTTCATGATAATGCACTAGCCCATAAGTCAAGAACTTCAAAAGCTGCCGTTGCTAAATGTGGCTTTGTAGAAATTGATCATCCACTTTATAGTCCAGATTTAGCCCCCAGTGACTATTTTTTGTTTCCAGGTTTACTAATGGTTTGTTAAGAAACCTTAAAAGATGTTGTTTTTCACTGCCCTTAACGTGAATTTTGTTAAATGGGCGCAACACTCTCATCAACTCCTCACGGAATTTGTTGTAGTGTACATGACCTGACCACCATTTCAGCCCATGATAATTATCTTCCATAAATTTTATCTGCCGTGACATGGATCCTGATATAAAGTAACCTCGAGGTGGTTTTATCAGCATCAACGATAAACGATCATGTTCTGTAACCACGGCAATTTCTTTCGGTATGAATTCATTGTTAACACCACTAAATCCTTGTACGTCCAAGTATGCGTCCATCTTCTTTGCTGCTGTACACTGAAGCTTGCAGGTTAGAGCTACCACTGTTAACAGTTAAAATCCACAACGACGTTCCGATGTTTATCGATCTCGATCACGTTATCGAATTCTACATACACCAAACAGTTAACGGTTACGGTGAGCGCTTCTTCAAACCAGACTTCCAGCCAAAGGGCGCCGTTTCTAACTAAATTCCAGTGCTTACTAGCGTTTGCAGACAAGTCAGGTGTTAGGTCAAAGGCCATTAAACAGTAGCCGTTGGGGTAATCACTTCTCGATATATCGTTACCTTCATTCAAAAAAGGAATACCCGTGCCGGATAATAAGGTGTGGTACGCTTTTACATATAAACCATTAGCTGTAAAGTCTGGTTGTAAGGCCTTCGATGGAATTTGTTGTCCGTCAATACATAACGACATGTAGTTAATATTGCAGTGATGACAATTGGACGGATTTGAGGGGTAATCACCGGTGACGGCTTTATTTGCTACAAAGCCTACGATGCATCGTTTAGGTAACTGGCCCAAGAAAACATTATCCAGTGGTTTTCGTATAGTTAACACTTTTACGTCGGTCCTTGTAACATGGTATTTTGCGGCAGTTGTTTCTAAAGCTTTAGCGTGCGCAATTAGAATGGTGGGGTTGATTCGCATACGTCTCACCAGTAAACTAGCGTCTATAATTCGCGTCTTGTAATTTGAAGCGAGCGCTGCCATTAGGCTAAAGGTATCTCTTGATCGTACAAATTTATCCTTTAACTCAACACCACTTATGAGAAACTTTTCTTGATTAAACAAATCCGAGTGCACGTGACCAATGATCTCTATCTGTTTCCCGGTAGCCGCAAGTGCTTGACGTTTTGAGAAACCGTTATTTGCGTTTTCCAGTGTATTCATCTGTCCAGCTGTATCATTGTGCCATAAGGTACAACCTAGATGTGAACTATTGGCTTCCTTTCGACAATTTAGCAGCGTTTCGATATATGAACGGTAGGCGTAGGTGTTGTTTGGTTGTGACACCATCTTCTGAGTTAAGTAAACCTCCACCTGTGAGAAAAGCGAATGCATCCAATTGTTTACCGGTGCTACATCAGCGTCTGTAAGTGCTGTATCATCTTGCTTTAGTACTTTAGCTGTGATGTACAACACGGTCTGGCTTAAATCTATGTAATCGTTTCCATTTCCGGGGACTACAGGTTCTATTGGGGCGTCATCACTCAGAGCTGATAAGGGTTGTAAAATATCAATTCACCACTCTCGACACTTGTCTGCGTCGACGGTAAAGCGAACAAATCCAATTCGGACTTGACGCATTCACACGATTGGGCATGTAGAAAAGCCATTATCTTGAAAATATATCGTCGTAAATAAGCTTCCTCTTAGCAACAGCTCTCGGTAGAAACTGGTTATTATCGAACAGACGTACTCTTTTATAACCCGAAACCTCCATCATTTTATCGATTTTCTCGTCGGCTTTACGCTTAAAGTTTCTACTTGTTTCGTGAAATCTTTCTTGAAACGAATCCTTAAAAAGAATATTAGCACCCGTTCTAAGAGATTCTTTTCCAATTGCCTTTGCGCCAGACTTAAATAACGGTATATACCACCTAACCAGCTCCCTATTCCATGACCACGTTGATATGGCGCACCTCTGTAGGTAGAGCCGATACCGTTACCAGCCTGATTCATGTAATATTGCTGATAAGGGCAAACCATTATTGTACTTTCTTAAAGTGTAGCTTCAGACACGACGTTCCAAACTCAAATAGCATTGCTGCACCTGTATCTGTTTTTATATTAATCTCGATGTTTTCAAATTCCCGTGTCATCACCGGTATGTAGTGTGCAGGCGAAAAAACTACATCTTTATGACTCCCGTAAGCATAGTTTTCTGAAGTAATGTTTATTATACGCATAAGCGGAGATAAAACATCACCCACAATTTGCGGTTCAACGATGTCGCAATAAACAAACATCTGAGTTGGTAATCCTATTCATATATTAGCGGGGTGCGGGGTATTGGTTCCATAGCTATGTTTTGATACGGCCGATAACCCAGCTATAAAGCTAAACGTTGTGAGAATCCGAATAGCGAGAGGGGGGTTTTTAATTTCGTAGTGACGCGCTTAGTTAGATTATGGTATTCGATTGTTAGCAATTTACTTATTAGCTCGTGATTATTTAGCTTACTGGCAATTTCTTCTATGTTGGCATAATTCCCCGAGGCAAAACGTAACACATACCACCCGTCCTCGGTATAAATGGCTTTCTCGTTGTCGTGTTGGAAATGTGATGCAACCTTTTTTAATATCGTCTCTAACACATCCTCTTCTCCTGCCATGAGCCTGTTAATCTTATTCGTTTTGGCAGTTATGTAATAAAACTTGACGTCATATTGTCCGGAAAATACGTTACGGAACTATTACTTAATAAGGTAAGATAAAACTCCATTTTATATATCTCACAGCTGCGAAGCTAATACCCAGCTATTTAATTTGTCACTGTATACACGCCACTTGACCAGGTATTGTTTATATCGTCACCGGCCCTTTTCAGCTAAACTCACTAATTGTAAAAACTTCCTCGCTCCAGTTCGTTTCATATCCCTTCTCAAAGGTGTACTTAGTTCTAGCAATTCTAACATGTTCACCGACTTTATATTTAGGATGACGTGTTGTGCCTAAGCTTTTCGCGTACAAGTTGTTCCACACTTCCAAAATGTTTTCATCATTTACAGCCGCATGGGATATCTTTATACTTGAATGAGGGGTATTGTTGTAAGCAGTCACAAGTTTTTGGAGCACATCAATATACCTGTAGGAATTTTTGTAGGTGAAATAACGCCACATCTTTGTCTTCAATGTTTTATTAAATCTTTCAACTACAGATGCTTTTACATCAGGGTTATTTGTTACATAGAAATAGATATTCTATTTCTTGAAAAAGTTTTGTACACTGACCGCCACAAACTCCTTCCCTTTATCCGTTTGTAGATTTGCCGGTGTATTTCCACTTTCCTTAAAAATATCGGTGAATGCTTCAATTACAGATGCTGCTGTCTTCGTTTTAAGAACTCTCGCCCAGGCCCTCACAGTTCGTAAATGTTACTTACAATATATTTATTTCGCAGAATTTTTTCTGACAGGTTTATGAACCGTATAAGCCGCCTGAGCCTGCAGCCATTTTTTCACTTCACCATATCTACTCTTTACAGCATTAACCAAAGTTGTTAGCCATTTCTTCACTTCACCATATCTACTCTTTACAGCATTAACCAAAGTTGTTATACCCGCAAACCCGGCAGATGCTCTGGATCATCATCCTAATCTAGTGAAAGTCTTCTTCTTCGAAAGGATCTTCGCAGGGTTTCCCTCGATTCACTATCGGCATCGTAATTCTCACCTATAGTTATGAGGTTCGGTTCAATGTTAGGTGATACAGTAATATCACGTCTTCGAGTATTTCCGACAAACTCTCGTGGTATATTTATTACCTTAATGTACGTCGCAAACTGTCGCAACCGTGTGGGTTTGTAGTTTTTCGCTGTCTTAACGTTTCGTGAACCAGATCGATAAAGTTAGAATGAGGGATGATCTCACCTTTTATTGTGACAGTACCCATTTTATCCCAAAATACATCACCACCCGCATTCAGTATACGCAAGAAAGCCACGCCTTTCTTCCTGTATGAAACAGGCAGTGTTGATACTATCTCGTCGTCTGCAAGACCTTTGCGTTTCGGCGAATCCCTAATATCATCTTCATCACTGCTGATTGTTATACTAGCGGGCTGACGTCACTGATTGGAAAAGTGTAGATATCTTTGAAGAATCTTATTGTACTGCTGCCATTTGTCATGGTCGGTCATTTTGGTTTTTAATACTTTATCCATGTCGTCACCCCAACTGCGTTAATATGTTGTTTTGCGTGACATCTGGTGCTTGCAGACGCTGTATAAAATCCATCGGTAGAATAATCATCTTCTTCAGATTGTGGTCCATGGTTGTTGAAACAAATTACTTAGAATTCCGCCAAGTAATGGTCCTAACAGGAGCGGTAGAAACGCGCCGCCCTTCTGTACGAGAAACTGTTTCTTCTTTTTTATAGATTCACCTCTCTGCGCCAGCCGCCTTAAAGTGTGCTTATGTTGAGAGAGTCGTTGCCTCTGATCAGCTGACAGAGGTACACGACCTTTTAAAATGTTATGTGCACACTCGCAAATGCATTCCACCTGGTTACTATTCAGACATTTCAATAAAGCGTCACGTTGACTTTTACTTAATTTGGCTAATGCTCACAGGATATCGGTGTTTTCGATTAAAGCGTCAGCCATCATATATGATGTAATCTTTATGACTGTGAGGCTTAAACCCTTTTTTCGCTATATATACTTGGCAAGTACCTTGAGGCCCGAATATGTATGTTCTATAGCGTAGCACATCCGGTATATTCTGTTTTAAATCGAATAATAAATATCCGTGCGGATTAGAAGTAGCATTTTGGTACGCTGCCTCTAAAAATTTCAGGTTGTCGGGTGAAATCTGTTTTGCTACATGCTGTATCTGTGCCCTGTCACGTGGATTCTTAAACAGGATTATGTAATGAGCGTTGAGTGAGACATCTCGCTGTCCACGTCCTTGATGAAGTATGTTTTGCGTTAAGAAAACACGCTTAGATTTCTGTGATAACAACCCTTTGTAAAAATATCAACCATCAAACCGTTAGTCTACCGCATTAGATCGTCAATTATTATTAAGGCCGGTTTTTCTCCTTCAAATTGTTCCATATCAGGTAATCCTTTCTGAAATTCCACTGAGAGATCTTTGAATAATGGTTGCCATTCGCCGTAAAACCAGATAATTTTTTCAAATGCTGTATCGCAAACAGTTTCGATATTTTTTAGAAAATTAACGATAAAACACGATTTTCCACAACCAGATGGCCCCGCTAGTATTGCAGAAAAGGGATGCTTAAACTGACCTTCCATCTCGAAACGCTAATCGATACTAAAGAGTATTCTGTTATCATCACAACTCAAACATCAGCTGAAAAAAATCTGTAATAATGTGTTTACGTAATCGCAGCTCATTTATTTATTTAAACGCAATTTGTGTGTGTGTGTGGGTATGGGTGTGGGTGTTGGTGTGGGTGTGTGGGAGTGGGTGTGGGTGTGGGTGGTGGCAGTGAGTGCAGTGCGAGTGCGAGTGCGTGCAGTGCGAGTGCGTGAGTGCGAGTTCGAGTGCAGGTGAGGCAGTGTGAGTGCGAGTGCGAGTGAGTGCGAGTGTGTGGTGTCGTGTGGTGTGCGTGTGCGTGTGCGTGTGCGTGTGGTGTGCGTGTGCATGTGGTGTGCGTGTGTGTGTGGGAGTGCAGTGAGAGTGACAGTCGCTGCGAGTGAGTGCGAGTGCATGTGCGTGTGCGTGTGCGTGTGCGTGTGCGTGTGCGTGTGTGTGCGAGTGCGAGTGCGAGTGCGAGTGAGAGTGACAGTGCGGCTGCGAGTGCGAGTCCGAGTGCGAGTGCGAGAGCGAGTGCTAGTGCGAGTGCGAGCGCGAGGGCGTGTGCGTGTGCTTGTACGTGTGTGTGTTCGTGTTCGTGTTCGTGTCCGTGTGCGTGCGTGCGTGCATGCGTACGTGCACGCTCGTGCGTACGTGCGTGCGTGCGTGTGTGTGTGAGTAATTGTGCATACAGCTAAATCAGTTATAATTTCAAATGTGAAGGTGATGACAGCTTAGATAGATAAAGAATTTGCCTGTATAAAACGTTAGGGTAGAAATATCTGGGTCTTAATGTTCTTTGCAACAGCAAATTTTAAAAATATTTGTAAACACAGTAAACTAATACGATGTTGAAGGGTGATTGTTACTTTCCAATTCATAAGTGCTTTCCATAAAAAACAGTTTAGTGAAAGGTGAATACCGGCAGCAGTAAGTGTGATGGAGATCATTTGGTCTACATTCTAAAATTACTTACTTAATGAACGGAAAACCAACAGCCAGTTTTACATCAACTATCCATAAGTGAAAACACTAAACGTTTAGTGAGCTGCATAAAATATTTTAATATGTAGTTTAGTTCTCCAACGCAGTTATTATTAGAACAGTTGAAATAAAAACGCTTCTGAAGGTATGCGTATTATCTTTTAATATACGTTTTACTTGATATTGCTAACAAAAAAAGCCAATAAAGATTTTTAAATATATTATTACTCTCATAAAATCTGATCTACCATAGCAAGTACGTATTCGTGGACTTTAAACTTGTAGTTATTAATTCGCATATAATAATAAACCATTAAAACCTTTTGTCTTTTATTTCCATTATATCAATTTGATATTTTTAAAACATCTTAATTTAATTTAACTCTATGTTATGTACACACACACACACACACACACACACACACACACACACACACACACACACACACAGACTTTCCAGTCCTTTTAATGAGGTTTTTATGACTGTTAATGCTGAACTGTTGCTGATTTTGGGCAAGCAAACTGTAATTAATTAAACCGCATCAGTTTTGAAATGTAAGCTGGTTTCCGCAAACTGTAAGACATGATTTATTGATTTTGGTTGATTGATTGAGATTGATCTGATTGATTTGATCGAGGCCCTTTATTAGAATACAAATTCAAATTTCCCGCCATAACCAATCAGAATGCAAAGACTTAGGTCTCCAATCAGAGCACAGCGGCTGAGTGGTGGGGTAACAACCAATCAGAAGCCAGACAGGCGGGTGTACGCACGACCAATCGGTTAAAAGGTTGGGCGTGGCCTAGTTTTAACCTCTCCAATCAAAACACTGCATGTACGCGTAATTGCCTAAATTCAAAGGGGTATACAGCCAAAAAGGCTCTTAATACTACCAAATGGACCTTAATTAGGGGCTCAACTCCGCCCAAGGGTTGAAAAAGACCCCCGAAAAGAAGCCGAACCACCCTCCAAATATACGCCTGTGGAGGGGAAGGTGCCCCAATGGGCGGGGCTTGTGACCTAAAATAAGTGTAGGGGATGGTGTCTGTGTACTACTAATGACAGATAGATATTATCAGTAATAATTAGTAGCTTGTCATTTAACAAACTTCTTTGAGATTGTGTAGTGTTTATTACTTTGTAAACACTTAAATACTGTTTGAATTGAACTTTCCTGAGGAATTAACCGACATGATATAAATTGTTTATTAGCACAAAAAATTTACAAAGAGAGGTATCCCGCAAGAAGACAACCCGAGAAAATAACGTTGGAAAGATTAGTAGATCGTTTTAATCGTACGGGTTCAGTAGTTTATGATGAAAAGGAAAGGGCAAAACCTGTACTTAACAAAGAAAATGAATTTAACGTGATGCTTGAAATTGCGCATAATCCACATGTTAGTACACCTGAAATCTCGCGTCAGCATGATTTTAGTCACAAGTCCTTTCGAAGAATGCTATGTAAAAATAAGATGGATCCATACCCTATCCACTTGCATCCAGAGTTACTCGAAGATGACTATTCCAGAAGGGTTGCTTTTTGTGAATCGGCTCAACAACAAATCCACAATCAGGCGGATTTCTTTGATTTTTTCCTCTTTGGAGACGAAGCCACGTTTAATAAAAAAACTGTGAATAGACACAATTTCCATTATTATTCGACAAGTAATCCCCATCTTATAGCAACTCATAGTCAAACTAGGTGGTCTTTGAACGTTTGGGGTGGTATAGTTGGAGATCACGTAATTGGACCACATTTTTTTCAATGGAACAGTGAATGGTCAGGTTTATTTGGTCTTTTTAGAAAATCATTTACCATTACTGTTGGCAAACGTTCCTCAACATTCTTCAAAGAATGTGGTTGTTACACGATGGAGCTCCGGTACATTACACTAGATTAATTCATAATCATCTTAATACCCATTTCCTTGGAAGATGGGTGGGAAGAGGATGACCCATTCCATGGCCGCCTCGTTCACCAGAGTTAAGTAAAATTGACTTCTTCAAGTGGGGTTATGTGAAAAACCGTGTGTATCAAATACTTCCAACCATACAAGATGATATGAAGAATGGAATACGGGAAGCAATCCAGAGTAGAAATGTCAGTCGAGAATTTGTAGATCGACTGCAATGCTTTATTGATGTTTTCGGTTTTTGAACATTTATTATGAAATTAATTAATTTTATAAGTATTTTGTCTTAATAACTGATGTTTTTTGAATTTTTTATAATAATTTGTTACACTTTTATTTGTTCACGGCTAACTTGTTAAAATAAAATCTAAAAAAAAATCTCTTTCTGTTACTAAATTGAAATAATTTTCGAAAAAAAATTTAAATCTCAAAAACTATTAAATTTAAGTATAGGGACCATTGATAAAATTTCTACTTAAATGGCGAGTACAATTCGAATATGCCATAAAAAGGGTAAGATTCCATTTAAAATAACAAAGTTGATGGCTACTTCCGGTATAACCGGAAGTGTAGTCATCATGAAAATATTTTCCTTAAATAGAATATGAATCACTTAGTCCAGATACAAACTTTCAGAAATCAGCCATGGCTGGAACTCCTAATACTTCTAATGAATGGTTTCGACCAATCACCCTGATATATATATATATATATATATATATATATATATATATAATTATATACATACTGTGGCCCGAAATAGAGTACATCTTTTTACAGGAGTAATAACCCAACGTCCAATCAGACGGCAAGATTAGATAAGGAATTGACAGGACCGGACTTTTTTTCTTTAACGGTGTACTTAAGATCGTTGTAAATGGAACCTGTTTTAGCTAAATTCGAACCGATAGTCCATTTTGGTAGGTTATTTATCCAGAATACTTCAGTAAAAGCAAAATACTCCAATTTTCTTGAATTCGCGTATTTTTTTAAATTTAAATAATACCAGATCTTCAAACGGCCTTCGACATAAAGTAAAAATCTAGAAATCTATTAACCTCTGTGGTCATGAAGTTTTAAATGTCTGTTTGCCATAGAGTATTGTTTTTGCGTTTACAATGTTGCCTATTTTCGTAATGAACTTCTCATTAAAGAGGTTGCATAAATATCCTTAAAAAAAATGTTATTAAAGTTATTTCATTTCTATTAATTTCCATTTTGTAGGTTGGAAGGTCGTGTGGTGTTCCACACTCATCTCTGCTCCACTTGGTCTTATCAGTATTTGGTAGAGTACAGGAGAAAATGGTTTCGCAATCTCTCTTATATTCCTATAATGTGCTTACTCTCAAGGAACAGTTTGAAATCCGTTTTTGTCTAGTGTTTCAAATTAAGTGACATTCAATTACGACTAGTTGACTTTAGGAATTTTGGAAAGCCCTTTGGCTTTTGAATGTTTCTCGTTATTATAAATACTTGTATGATATAATTTCTGGCCTTGGCAATGTTAGCAAACCTGTTGTGTAATATGCATGCCAAGAAATGAAGCTCGGAAACTAGTATACAGTTACTTTATAAAAAATGTTTAACATGCAAAATGGTTTAAAACTTGTCACATTTCTGAAAACTTCTTGAAAATGCAATTGTGCATTTGGGCAACTCGAAAGAATATCAAAGAAGACCGAGATCCCGAAAGAGCTGAGATTGATTACATATTCATTAATGTATAATTTGTAATTAACTACATTTGTTATTTTATTATTATGCTAGCGTACCTACTAATGATAAAAGTCTTGGCTTTCCGTCTTTTCTGACCATTTCTATCAATTGGCGTGGGATTCACACAGTAATTATTGTATGAAACAGAAAACCTTCTTTAATTAATTCTATATAAAAAAAACTGGTTGAACGTCGGGGTTAAGTCATAAAAAGCAATGGAAAATATATTATATTTATTAAATGAGGTATGTATTGGTTCTGATTAAAAATAAAGTTCTTGATAAAGAATAAATATAAAAACTCCAACTGAGGAGTTAGAATTAACGAGAATAAATATAAAAAGACTGCTTATACAGAATTTTGTTTAGAAAACGTATCAGCTGCGCATGAGTAAAGTACATAGGCTTTTTCACAAACTTCTGTGATACTTTCAGCTTTATTTGCACAACCCGTAGCAAGTCCTTCCGTTCCATGGGGCAGCTTAAGTGAGACTTCTAATGTAACATCTATGTTTATACTACCATCAGAATTAAAGATACCTAATTTTTCATATATACACTTGACAAAGCATTTTAATTGAGGAGTGTTTAACACATCGACATTTGTAAGTAATTTGTCTACAATTTCCAACTCAGCACCTGTGATGTGGCTGCAATCTAATTTATACGGTTCGATCATGCTAGCGAACTCTTGAAGCGTTTCTTGTGGTATATTTGCCTAAAAAATAAAATTGATTAAATGTATAAATGAGTCCAATATTTTTTCATAATCACCGGAACGCTTAAAATTAATGTGAACACCACAATAGCTATTGCTTGCATTCTGTTTATAATCTTTGCTGTAGAATGTTTTAATACTTTTTTATCAGAAAGAACGCATTTCACTTTTATATAAAAAATAGTCAAATCGTCATAAAACTACTGATCATAAGTGATATCACTATTGTGTGATATAAATATCATTGCAAAACGAATATTACGCAAAGGCCAAGGCCAACCTTAACAAATTTCTCAGTTGTTATGTCTTTAAAATTAATCATTAAAAACCACATCATTCTAATGTAGGGTACAGTCGATGAGTGATAAACTTCCATAAGAACCCTGAAACTACGTATAAGCGTAGAGGTACATAAATTGTATTCCTGAGGTTTGGGTGTGAGGCGCCTCTGTAGGTACCACCTGCCCTCCACTGCAACTTTTTCGTAATTGGTTTCTACTTTTGATAGATACAACTGATTTACGTTTTATGCACTTCGAGTTTTTTTACAAAATCCTTTTACATGGATGTGTGCTTGAAGCAATTTGTAATATCTGAAGTGAAAGTGACATAATGTATTAGAAAATTGATAAGTGATAACAGTAGGAATATCTTTGGAGTGTGTAAATTGTACACGTATGTGGACGCATCTAACATCCATGGATTTGAGGTTGTAATTCAGATTTTTTTTACGAAATACTGTGTTATACACAATACATGAGCAAAGGTAACCTTATCACCCAGTGGCGGCTCGTAAACCATGTGGTTTGTCGATTCTCTTGTTTTCATGTAATAAACTATCAATATTTCAAATGATTAAGTACTGAAGTAGACGTAGAACTTATCTCATTCTGCCTGGCGAGGCAGAGGGTTGGTTGCGCAAGAGTCTAAGTGGGTCGTCTTAAAGCATTTAGGCTGAGTGTAATCCGATTACGATTTCGTTTTACAGAAGTGCAGAGGTGTAGGTACTGCTTTTCATTATTTCAATTTATGGATTGTTTGATCACCGTGAATAACGCTTTTTACAGCTGCAATTCCGTACGAAATAGATGTAGGTATTTTAATTAATTATTAATATTAATAATAAAAGTCTGTAAAAATACTAAGTGACATAGAAAGAAGAACACCCAGTAATAATCAATTTATTTGAACAATTTTTGGTATACAAGTGTACTCAAGTTAGACTAGTAAACGATCAAAATTTGATAAAAATTAAACTGTTGACTTTTTCAAAAAACTTAATAATGTGTTACGCCACCACGATGTCTTATGCACATCTGGGCATACTGCTAATGAGGTGATCGATTTCCTCCTGAGGTATCTCATCCCATGCTATCTGTAACTAACGCTGCAGAGCCACTAGAGTTTGTGGGGGTTGGGGTAAATTGAGTTATCTTCTTCCCATAATATCCCAGACGTGCTCGATGGGTGAAAGATCGGGAGATCTCGGTGGCTAAGGCAACAAAGCAACTTTATTGGCCTCAAAATTAGCCAAAGAAGCCCTAGCAACATGAGGTCGTACGTTGTCTTGTTGGAATGTGGTGTTGGGGATGGTCTGAACATAAGGTACAATATGGGCTTCCTGGATGTAGCGCGCAGCGGTTATGTTACCTCTAATGAAGACCAAAGGTGACCTACTTCCAAAAGCAATAGCCCCCCTACCATAACTCCAACTGCGTGGTGCACATGCCTTTCCACAGAAAATTGGGGATCTTGACTTTCACCACGCCGTCTTCTCACCCTTGCACGACCGTCATGCATGCCCAAACAAACTCGGGACTCATCACTGAAGCCAATTGAATTCCATTCTTGGTCCCAATTTGCCCGTTCTCTATACCACGCTAGACGATCACGTCGGTGCCCAGGAGTCAGTGGTAGCACAGAATGGGGACGGTATCAAAAGAGTCCAAAGGTGCTTATCCGGCGATAAACAGTTCGCATCCCAATCGCCCTTCCATGCTCTGCAAACCACTGGTCCGCAATCGGCCGTGTAGACGAGAAGCGCTCCCGTAGATCCAATACTCTAAGACGGCGATCTTCGGCATCTTCGAGGACGTCCTGCACCTCTCGCTCTCCGTGTACGGCCCTCTTGGTTCCATGCCCGAACATAGACTGCCACAGTTCGACTTCTATCAAACTCGCTTAACTGCCGAAAATTTTGGCGTCTTCGCACTCGAGGCATCATGATTCAATTAAAGAAGCTTTTTGTAATGTGTTTTACACGTCTTAAATGACAACTGTTGTTACAAATGATTTTAAGGCAACGTGATCGTAAATGTGTTTGAAAGAAGTTAACGCAAAAACTGCTAGAGTAATATGGCTAAAAAAATTGATCGTTTTTTATTTTAACATAAACAAAAATATTCCCAAAAATTTGTTACAAAATATTCATTATTACTGGGTGTTCATCTTTCTATGTCACTTAGTATGATATTTGATTATGAAGCAAATGAATATTTTCTAAGTCCAACTTTCTAATTGCATAAAGTGGCATTTAATTTAATGGACTTTTAACACATTTGTTAATCCACTTGCTATGGATCTCTACAAAAGAATGTGTTATTAACAAAGGCACCAACGTACATATAATATGCTATATAAAATCGAATAATCCGTCCGTTTTGTTTTGATTACTTTCAGTTACTGTTGAGATTTCTGACAGTGATCTTCGACTGGTTATAGTGTAACTGTGAAAATTAGGTGTTGGAAAGGCAGTGCAGAGCCAAGTACACGAAGTAATGTACAATAATTTTAATTATCTTGTAAAACTGTTCCCAAATGAATCGAAGCAAAAAATTTAGCAACATGTTCATGATTGTTCTGGAGTATCAGTAAGAGGAATTGAAGGGACTATCAAAGAAGCAAAGGTAACGACTGCGAAAAATAATGGAAATCTAGTATTCAATTTACTAAAAACAAGGAAAAATAAAATAGGTGTGATTTCAAGTGCACCAGGTTATGAAATAAACCACATACGGAATGTTTTCTACAATTCCCATAATCCTGAAACCTACCGACTTACATTGATAATCTCCAACAAAAAACAGAAAGTTGACTACAGTGGACAAGCAAGACGTCTACGATGTACCGACTACTGAATAAAACTGGATATAGGTGGAAGACTCAGGACAACAGGAACATTCTTGTAGAAAAGAATTACGGGTAAATTATTCTTTGTTACATAGCATTTATTTTATAGTTATGTTATATTAATGTCTAAGTAAATAACGTAATAAAATGTTATCTTGTTCAACATTCTAAGATAACTAGCATTTTAAATAAAAATTGTATTGTTGTTAAGTACGCCACTGAAACTAGTAGCAGTCAAGGGCGGAGTTGCCCGTGAAAGGTGCTCGCGTCGTCTGCGCGTTCTTTCGCCAGGAGGAATGACTCTATTAAACTAATTTGTAACGCTTAAAGTTGTCACCAAACTATCACACAAATCTAAATCTAAATCATTGTAATTTTAAGCATGCTTAGTGAAATGGAAACTGCAACACCAAGAAGGGGTAGGAATTTTTCACCAAACTTGACAGAAATGTTTAACTAGTAAAAGGTGGCAATTGATTAAAGTTTCATTTATATGGATCAAGTGGTAATGGCTTATCTGACAATTTTGTCAGGTGTATATTGTGAGAGATTGTTTTTAGTTCTTTCTTCTTTTCGATTGTAATTGTTTGCTTTGAGTCTGTGATCATGCCCCAACGTGGAAATTACCGCCAATTAAGCGAATTCGACAAAGGTCGTATTGTTGGTTTGCGCGAAGGTGGTTTTTCGTTTAGAGAAATCGCAAATCGCCTTAACCTGAACCAAACCACCATCATGCGCTGCTATCAGGCATGGAGTAGGGAGAATCAGGAACGCTGCAGAAGAGGAACAGGGGGGCAAAAAAGAACAAGTGAGGTGTAGGACCGCCATGGCAACAAGAGACCGATTCTCAAGTACCAGATCAATTTTCGATCAATGGTTAGGTAACGAAGGTCGTCCTATAACCCTTCGAATTCTTTACCGCAAAATCAGAGTTTTCGGCTTACAATGCTATCGGCCACATCTTGTGTTACCATTAATGGCTCAACATCGACGGAAATGTTTGGAGTGGTGTAGGTTGCGACTGCAGTAAAACCAAGAGTCGTGTTCACTGCTGAATCCCGATTCTATTTCTTATGGGAGTAGGTCTCGTTTGCTATTCATCCGAGGCAATATGAACCCCCAACGATATGTGGATGAGGTGGTAGAAACCCATATTCTTCCATTTATTCAGCATTTGGAAGGCTCACTTTTGCAGCAGGATAATAACCGTCCCCATATTGCAAGACGTTTTTTGGACCGATTTTCAGAAGATAATGTTAATCTCTTGCCATTTCCACCCAGATCCACCGACCTTTCACCCATCGAGCATCTTTGGGACATTACGGGGAGAAGACTGAGAATCTTGCAGCATCCTCCGCAGACGCTGCAAGCTCTACAGGACGGATTACAGGTTACTTGAGACACAATACCTCAAGAGGACTTCGACCATGTGCTAGAATCGATGCCACGAAGAGTGGAGAAGTGTGTAACCAACAGGGGGAGGATCAATCCATTATTAATAAAAATTATGTTTATATTTTGTTCTTTTCCTTTGAAATTTTAATCAATTGCTACCTTTTAGTAGTTAAACGTTTCTGTCAAGTTTGATCAAAAAATCCCTACCCCTTCTTGGTGTTGCAATTTCCATGTCACTAAGTATATACAAAATCACAGGTGAATGAAAAGTCCGTCTAGTTTGGGACGGTTTGCTCCTGTAAATAAGTTCGTCTAAAATACGAGTCGCTTTATTACAAAAAATGAACACGGGTAAAGGTAAATAATTTTTGCGCCGGTTGATTCATAGATACTAATCAATTTAAATCGATAAGCTAACTCTGTCCAAATTGAATTGTAGATTATCTCGATTTTTTAAAATAGTTTAAACCTCCGATCACAACAGCTCGACATGGCCTTGTCCAATAAGTATGTTAGATATAAACCAATTTCTTTTAAAATACAATGTGTAATTCAAATTTCATTATTGCTGGTACGATTTGGAAAGATCCAAAATGTTTCCACTGGATTATTTTAAAAATACATCATACACAGATAACACGCTACAATTAGGTAAATACACATATGTGGTTCATCTGAAATAGTGCAAATAAAACGACCTTCTTGACTTTTTAGTGGATTCTACATATACATATGAGGTATAGAAAGTTATGTAGTTGACTTTTTTCACTATCACTAATTCGACTTATTAGCTCATCTTGCAATCTGTGTGTTTGTGTGTGTGTGTGTGTGTGCGTGTGCGTGTGCGTGTGCATGTGCGTGTGCGTGTGCGTGTGCGTGTGCGTGTGCGTGTGCGTGTGTGTGTGTTTGTGTGTTTGTGTGTGTGTGTGTGTGTGTGTGTGTGTGTGTGTGTGTGTGTGGGTAAGAGCGCGCGTGCGTCCGTGTCTGTGTCCATGTTCGTGTCCGTGTCCCTGTCCGTGTTCGTGTCCGTGTCCGTGTCCGTGTCCGTGTCCGTGTCCGTGTTCTTGTCCGTGTCCTTGTCCGTACCCGTGTCCATGTCCGTGTCCGTGTCTGTGTCTGTGCCTTGTATTATATAGGACAGGTTTTGTATTTTTAAGCTACACTTCTGCGACAATTGTTAAGGATATTTCGTCGTGTACTGTAGTACACCGCTCCTATTCCCCACTTTGTTTTAAAGCTGTCAATTGTCCACTGATATTCTGTTAGAATTCTGCACTTCAACCGAGTTTTATAATTTTGTTGTTGTTTAACATATTCTCACAGACCTCTTGTTAACGTACAACTCATAATTATGTGTCATACATCGCTTTCTTCCTTGCACCATACACGTTTTTGATCTTCGCTTACTTTTATTTTTTGTAAAGTGGTCATGTTTGCAATTCTATTTTTGGCGAATCTCAGTGCGAACACTGCAAGGTTGGTTGTTTAAACATATTTTCCTCGTCGAACCAATTGTTTTTTAATAACCGTGGGCCTGAACAGGCTAAGTTTGGCTTACCGTGCTAAAGCACTTAGGACCACTTAGGAGAATGGATAGCGGGATACTGAATTACCAAGAGAAGCATACCTTAATTTTTTCATATCATAAGTGAGAGGGAGACAGGAACCACGGAGAACACTCCAGAGTTTAGATGCCGTGTAGAAAAATGTGGATCGCGTCCGTTTGGTACGACAAGTGGATATTTGTACTGTATACTGATGATGTGAATGAGCGAACCGAGTATTCCTAGCATAGGTAATTCGAGATGGTATCAAAGAATATAATTCAGTAGCGCAATAGCCACTGTAATACCGATATATATATATATATATATATATATATATATATATATATATATATATATATATATATATATGACCAACGATGTCGAGAGCGTATTGAACCCAGAGGTGAGATTTATATTCTAGATGAAGACGGATTTGGACCTTACACAGCAGAAAGAGTTGTCGGGAGTTAAAGTACTGCTTAGATCTATACAAAAAGCCTATTTTATGAGTAGCTGCTTTAGATGACAGGAGATGATCAACCCATGAAGGAAAATGGTCAACCCATGTATGTGTGTCAAAGTCTTTCGCCACTATCATTTCCCATTGACGTTTTCTTTAACGTTGTATGTTATGTGAGATTGTTTCGTAACATATGATAGGTGGATAGTTTAGGGATTTATATACACAGCTAAAAACTAATGCTTGCACAGATCTTTTAATATTGGTGGTACATACTCTTTAATTAAGTTTGACTCACCTTTTCATTTGTTGCCATCCATAAAACCTTCTATTTTTTCCATAAGTTATCACTTACAAGGTTGCGCATATCTTCTGGTGATAAGGAACAATATAAGAGGCGTGCTGTTTATCTCCTGTTGGCATTAGGGAACATCTTTAAACCTTGGTAGAATTGTATTCCATGCTTCCCGTAAGCTGCTAGCAAAACTAGGTACGCTATTTGCATTTTATCTATAAAATATATATTCGGAATTAAATTTACAAATAGTCACCTCTACAATTAAGGCACATATCGAATTGCTTCACCAACTGATTTATACCATTTTCGTAAAATGTTCCTGGTTGCTGGTTGGAGAATTCCTTGACGGCGTTTTGTATTTCAGCATCCGGTTCAAAGCGTCTACCTCTCAACACCTTTTTCAGTGGGCCAATAAAATGGAAATCGCAAGGCGTTAAATTTAGGATGTAGGGTGGATGTTCTAAAACCCTCCATTTTTTTCTTGCAAATTTTCTTTCATTACATTTGAGACATGAGGCCGCGCGTTGTCGTGAAGCAAAATGACACCATTGGAGAATTCTCGTCTTATTGCTTGATGAAGCTTATTCAGAGTTTCGTTGTATATACTTGCATTAATATTCACTCTGTATTCTTTAAAATCGATCAGCAATGGTCTTTTATTGTCAAAAAAATTTTAGCATCACCTTGCCTGCGGAAGGTTGTGCCTTAAACTTTTTGGTGGTGGTAACTTTGAATGTTTCCATTACATCGATGACAACTTACTGGAAGGTTCGAAATAATGGCACCAAGTTTTGTCACCAGTAGCTATTGATAAACGGAAGTTATTACCACCTTCGTTGCACTCCATAAGGTGTTGCTGAGACAAACCTATCCGCAAACATTTTTGATTGTCAGACAAAAGACAAGGAACCCATTGCTAGCAAACTTTTCTGTAACCTAGTTTCTGTACGATATTATGGACGAATCCTACACTCACATCAATATTTTATGATATCGCTCTGATTGAAATTCGACAATTTTCTCTAATCAAACCGTCCACATGCGCTATATCGGTACTCTGTTGATGAAGTATACAATGCAGCTGATCGCAGCGCATCTTTTGTTGCCTCTTTATCATTTCTAAATTTTCGGCACCATTCCTTTATAGTTGGAGAGCTAAAAGATGCTTCTTCATAAACTGTCTGTAATCGGCAATGGATTTGCGTTGCTTGCAAAGCCTCAGCACACAAAAATTGAGTGACTGCACACGTGGGCGGACATTGTATAACAAATGCCATTTCAAAGCCGCAATATTTAAAATCGCTGTAAAATATCAACAGAACAGACTAATTTGTGTGACAGTTACCATCATTACTGACATTGCAAAACGTCAACTGGATGATTAAACATTTCTCCAAGACTAATTTGACTAAAGATGGGTTTCACACGAACCAGTGAATGAATTGAACAACCAAATATTTTCGGGTATTGATAAAATATGCCATCATTTTGGGGTAATAAAGGTATCAATAATTTTGATCCGTCCCTATTTGTTCTAAATTTCCATTTCTCTAAGGAGCCGTTGACTTTCAGGTAGGTAGTTACTTGTGTTTCTGTCATTGCTGATTCTGTCGAACTGTCGGTGGTGGGTGGGTGGGTGAGTGGTTGGGTGGGTGCGTGCGTGCGTGCGTGTGTGCGAGCGTGCGAGCGTGGGTGTATATGTGCGTTCGTGTGTGTGTGTGTGTGTGTGTGTGTGTGTGTGTGTGTGTGTGCGTGCGTGCGTGCGTGCGTGCGTGCGTGCGTGCGTGCGTGCGTGCGTGTGTGTGTGTGTGTTGTGTGTGTGTGTGTGTGTGTGTGTGTGTGTGTGTGCGTGTGTGTATGTGTGTATGGGCTGTGCGTGCGTGTGGGTTGTACGTGCGTGTGTATGTCGCTTATGCATGTGCGTGAGCGAGTATGAACGCGCGTGTGAGCGTGTGCGCTAGTGAGCGTATGTGAGTGTGTGCATGTCTGCGTACGTGTGAGGTGTGTGTTCCAGTATCCACGATAACTACACAACGACGACACTTACGTACTTAAATTTTGCATTTAAGCTGGATTTTATTTCTCCTGGAGCTAGTTAGATCGTGAGAGAAATCTAGCGGCGGAGAGGGGAGTTTTTCTTTGGAGCAGTTTTTGATTTTTCTTAAATATTTCTGAAACAGATGCATATTTTAAACACACAAGAACGTCAGCGTATAGGCCTTAAGTATGTCGATTAATTATGTAATTTTTTGATACGATACGTAATTTAGCGGAAAAAAATTTCCTAAGATAGGATTTAAGTGACATGCAGTTTTAAACGTTCAACTGACATATATTGTTACTTTAGTTGATACTGTGCTGTCCGTTTTCGTTATGAACGTATTAAATATTTGGTGTGGAAAAACACACGATCTTTCAACCAACAACGTGGAAATTATCGTTCATGTCAGATAGAGGCTAAAAAATACGTAGATGTTAACTTGAAAAAAATTCTAAACCCGTTTCTAGAAAGATATCAATAATTCAGTTTAAGCATTAGAAATCCTGTTTAATTAATTTTTACTTATTTGGCTGCATGTTAAGAAACTTCTGAAAAGTTTGAATTTGGGGAAAAGACACAGATGTTTAAATTCAATTATTTGTGTTGAAATGAACAAATAAGTTGCATAAAAAGAAACTTTATCACATATATGTTTATATGATATCGCGTTAAAAGGTTATCAGTTCACCTTTCACTTACACTTGTACATAAACGTTTATAATCTATAAAGAGATAGCTTTCCTATATTTGCAATTCCTAATTATGCTTATGGAAATTACTATATCTTTCAACTCTCCTGATAACAGGAGGGTCGAACATTTACCTTTAATAACGGCATCTAATGGTAATAGGCGTACCAAAGATAATACAAGATCGTTCTCGAATGTATCAATTTCCTAAAAAATATCAACCCGTAGTATTTTCAGCTATCGATGTATTAGTAGTTAATGATAACGTTCTAGTTACTAGTCAAATGATCGGTGCAAATAATTTATTTGCATCGAGAATAAGCAATAATAGAGTTGGTTTATATTTTACTTCACATCAACTAGTTCATAAATTTATTGAAGAAGGAGAGGCAAACATTGATGATATTCTTGTTCCAGCTCGAAAATTGATTTTATGGGCAAAGCGGATTGTGTTATCCAATGTTTCATCCTGCATTCCACATTACGTAATTGAGGAAGAACTGAAAAGCAATAATTTAAAATTGCTTTCTCCAACGTCCTTTATAGGAGGCGGAATAGGACTAGAAGAATATATATATATATATATATATATATATATATATATATATATATATATATACATTATCATACATAAAAAAAGATTACCTCGCGTGGGATTTGAACCTACGACATGTACTTAGCTAGAGTACCGCTCTACCAACTGAGCTATCGAGATACAAGCCTCAATCGATGCAAGCTTAGTCTTTATGTATGTAGAACAGGTGTGATTTCTACATATAATGGGATCACAGTCAACTTATTTATACACCTATTCTACATTCATATAGATTAAGCTTGCATCGATTGAGACTTGTATCTCGATAACTCAGTTGGTAGAGCGGAACTTTAGCTTTCAGCTTTCTGCGACAATTTTTTATAGTAGCGGATGATTCAGTTACCATTTCATCCTCAGTTTGGAATACTTTTGAGGAGGAGCAATATCGATTTTTTTGTCAGACTATAAGGTACAATACTACAAGTGTAAGGAACCTGAACATATATGAAACAAAACAAACAAAAATCAACCAATCGTCCGCATTATATAATAACCTTACGTTATTACGAGAATAGGACAAGATAGTTCTGGAACAGACAATAACAGAAGACAAGCTTACATCAGCACTGAATTCCTTAAACAAGAATAGCGCACCAGAAATAGATGGGCTGACTGTCTAATTTTAGATAATGTTACCAATTTTTTGTGTAAAAAATAAAAGTGTCGTAAAATTTGTTTTATTAGATTTTATTCAAATTATATTGGAGGAATGGGTGTAAGTACTCAACAATATTCGGATAGGGTCGGTTATCTTCGGGAGTCGAGGAGTGGGCTCGCACTAACTATAGCACGGTTAATGTGATTCGTACCTATATGAAAACATCGCATCGCAAAATTTTACCTGTGTATATAGTTTCCAGCGAGTAAGCATTATTATTATAATGTATTTTCCTGTTTATGAACCAACATCAGCGGACATTAGAGATTTTAGGAATTTTTTAGTAAACCACTACAATATAACTGTTCAAGCTGATGATGAAAACGATGAAGTGGATGAGATGAATGTATCTCACACTCATGATGATGATCATGATTCACAGAAGAAGACCGATGAGTTAGAGGGAAAGGGCAAAGATGATAGTGACGAATTGTTTATAATTTGTATATTTTAGAAGCCAGTTTCTATCAATCTTATTGGATTTAATACAAAAAACAAAAGCGTTGGAAATTAGACGTGGCTTTCGTCTCTCCCATCCCCCGCGTTTCTCTTGTCCCTTTCGGCTCTCACGTCTGTCGTGTCCGCTTGGCTGGAAGTTTGAGCTTGTTTGTGGCGCCATCTAGTGGTGTATGAGCTAACGAACGTTTTTTTGTAACAGAGATTGATCATGGCTCCACGTAGCTGCATATTTCAAACTACATGCAGTTCCTAGGAACTTGCGCTCGGGTCTTCGCCCTTTGTCGCGGACCCTTGGCATAAAATTCTCAAAAGCTCTATGTAAATAAAACATATAAGCAAGCAAGACCGCTTATTTAACGCGTGTTTAAATTCCATGTTAACAAATAACATTTATTTTTAAAGTAATGAGTTGAATTATATTTGTTATTGCACTGTATACTGCACATAGGTGGTTGAGCATTTTCAATAACGACTAGGACGTTCGGTCATGTTTTATAAAAATCTAAGGTTTTTTTAAAAAGACGTAACCTTTTTTTGATAGAAGTCATTTTCAGATACATCTTGAATTTATTTATTTCGCTATTTTAAATGAATATAATTAAAACATTCTTATGTATCTGGCTTGGTTAATTGATTGTTTTGAAGGTTGTTTCCTCAAAACGAAATTATGTTTTACCAAAATTGAAAATGCAATGGTAAATTTTAGGCATCGCTTTTTATATCAAAATGATCATTAATAGAAATGTGATAACTTTAATAACAATCACGGTAATAAAAATTTAAAAACTCTAATAAAAATAATATGGGGAAGTACATGTTCAATTTTAAGTGTATGTTGCACACGTAATTATTACATTCCACAACTTTTAATGAGGTTTTTATAACAGTTAATGAATGCGTTTCAATAAACAATTTGTGTGTCCGTATGTACAAAATGAATATTTTTCAAATCGCTTTGAAAAAAATTACTTTTACTGGCAGAGAACCAACCAGTTGTATATCAACTATGCATAAGTAAACACGTAGAAAGTGATTTAGTGTGAGTATACGGCTAACAGAAAACGGGTACCACTTGCGAATCAGTCCCTCAAAAATGTTCTTTCAATACAGAGCTGGTAAATGTGCTTTAATCTTTTATTTATTTACTTGTACAGATTTTAAATACAGTTATACAACACATCTAAGCTATACGTAGCAACAAGTTTCTTTAAAAAAATTTTAAGGTGTACAATATACAAACAATTTAACGGTCGGATGGATATTAAACATATTTTAATGCAATCAATGCAGGTAAACCAATCAGTTTTAATATTCGTTTAGAAAACAATATTAATAACTGTTATGTAATTAATTAACTTAATAAAAAAATTTTGTTTCATTAGAGAATAACCTGAATGTCAGTAATTTTTTTTTATAATTTACTGAGGCTTTTTAATTATGATATTTACAATAAAAATAGGTGTTCTATAATTAAATTTTACTGTCATTCAAATTCCCCACGCAAGATCAATCCCTAACACAAGTTCATACACGTGTCTTACAAGATAGCAATAGGGCCTCCTTATTAGGATACAAATTCAAATTTTACTTCAAGGAGTCACGGGGCGAAGTCCCAACAGTAAGTTGCGAAGCCCTATATCTGTCTTACAAGATAGCATTAGGCCTCCTTATTAGAATACAACTTCAAAATACCAGTCATAACCTACAAAAACAAATACCATTTCCAACATGTCTTATAAGATTAGGTTAGAACCCAGAGCCAAGCTCTACACTTGTCTTATAAGGTTAGGGTTTCCTTGTTTCAAATTTTACCCCTATCAGAATACTAACCCTCACCGGGTCCAAAATGATCTACAAGATAATTGCCAGAAATAGTTGTCACCCTACCCTAGCCCTAACACCAACTTCAGGTCCAAGACTAACTCCAAGACCAAACCCAGATCCAACCCCAGCCCCAAGACCTAGCCCAAGTCTAAGACCAGGTCCACCCCCACCCCCAAAACTTAGCCCAAATCCAAGACCTACCCCTAGTCCTAGGGTAGGTAGGTCCTACACATGGGCGGCCATAAAATAGGAGTGAAAAAACACGCCCTACTCGTGGTCGGGTAAAAACAAAAATAATTTGGGATGAAAAGAAGATGAAAAGATGAAAAAAGAAACCATAGGGGTGGAAAATACGGTCTCCCACGTGGGCGAATAAAAAACAAATAATTAGGGGTTGAAAAAGGCCTCCGAAAAGAAACCATAGGGGTGGAAAATATGGTCTCCCACGTGAGCATATAAAAAAGTGAAAGTGAGCGGGCTTGTGACGTAAAAAAAGTGGTGGGGAGGGTGTCTGTCTACAGAGAAAGAGAGACAGAGAGAGAGAGACAGAGAGAGACAGAGAGAGAGACAGAGAGAGAGAGACAGAGAGAGAGAGACAGAGAGAGAGAGACAGAGAGAGAGAGACAGAGAGAGAGACAGACAGAGAGACAGACAGAGAGACAGAGAGAGAGACATAGAGAGAGAGACAGAGAGAGAGACAGAGAGAGAGACAGAGAGAGAGACAGAGAGAGAGACAGAGAGAGAGACAGAGAGAGAGAGAGAGAGATAGAGAGAGAAATAACGCCATGCGTTGGAGGTCTTTGTGGATAGTTATTATAAAATATACACGTCTACACTGTGTAGTGAGAGAAAGAAAGCAGCGGTGAGAAAGAAAGACATACTGGGTGAACTATGTTTATTTCAAAAGTGGTCATGCAGTTTGGTGTGTCCTACTAACCACACCTGACCAGAAAAACAGTTATCAATCAAATCAACGGATGTGAGAATACTGTCAGGGTGGGGGTTAGTAGTGTATAAATACGTACACCAGGTACCAAGTGACTCAGTTTACTTTTGTTGCTGCTATCGTTCACATCGGTTTTATCACGAATGCTCATGGCTAATTTTGAAATTGTCAATGAGCGTTATATGCGCATAAAGAAGTTTCGCTCAACGAAGCGAAAAATTTTGTTTAAACTAAAGAACAACATCGGAAAGCTAGATGTGTTAGAATGGACAAGAACAGGAGTTAATCAAGTTATTACATACATTATGTCATCGGTTAACCCGACGATAAAGTGGGAATAACCTTTCACGCAGAAAATTTTAAATTTAAACTACCGGGCTGGATGCGTTTTCGTAAAGCATCCGAAGTGACCTTTGGATGTAGTGTGGAGTATTTTGGAGCCACTACTGCAGAGTAATATTGATTACACGAGCACCGACACATTCCATGTGGAAGTAACGTGTGTATCACCGCCAACAGGGAAAGGAAGGCAGCGAGTGTACAACACAATTACACAATTATCCTGAAGGATTAACTTCGCTTTACTTCGTATTAGTCTAGTATACTTGTAATAAGAAGAGAGCTAGATAATTTTAATAATTATTTTAACTACTCTATACCTTTATAAATAATTTAGCAAGTAAAATGTTACACTTGAGTTACATACATGTTAAAATTTACATTCAATTTATAGAGTAAAGTGATGTTGATAGTAAGCGGTACATATTTTTACTGTCGCTTGAAAATATAATTTTGAATCAAGAAAGGGTGAAAATGGGAGGCACTAAATAGGATTGCTAAATACAGTGGCAAGGAATGCGAATTGTGATTGGTTAGATTTGAAAAAATAGGAGCCGTGGGAATGACTACATTAGTGTTGATGTAATTTCCGGATTATAGAGGTTGTATTTATTTTAAGGATTTGGAAACTAATAAGGGGTTCAATTGCTAGAAGTTTAAATTCTTTGTGAGTAGAAGGATTTATGACATTCAACAAATAATCTGCTTAAAAAAGGATGGATTTACCATAAAAAGTTATTACATTTTACAAAATTGAAAAAACAACCAGTTCGTGAACAATAGAAACTTATTACGTTTACTACTTAGGGGTACAGACAAACATAAAGGTATTAAATATGAAATTACTGAGAAAATGAAATCCTTTAAAAATCATGAATAATTAACGAATTCTAACGAAAAAATATTATAATTAATAAACCTAAAATAAAGTACTTGTAAAAGCAATCACAAACAACAATGAAGAATCAACTATGCGACGTGGAATAATTACTATACGCATAGAGAACAAATATTACAAGGTGAATACTGTATCAACAAAATCTTTAATTACTTGCTGGAAGTAAGAAAATTGTTCAATAAGGTTGTTGTAATAGCCCACAACGGTCAAGGGTTTGATCACCAGTTTATCTTAAGTCACACACTAACAAACACACACCTTAAGCCGGAGATTATAACGAGGGGGGTCTTAATAACCTCCATATGGAGTGTATGATCAGTATTACTCTGCAGTAGTTATTCCAAATTTTTACAAAGCGTGTTAATTTTCAGACTTTTTATTTAGATTGATTTTGCATACCAACAACAATTTTTTGAATTTGTTTTGATTTGCGGTGTTTATGATATACTGTTTTGTATACGATCTATACGTATGCTCTATAAACCGAGCCTCACAGTCTTACTTTTTTTTTTATAATATAACATATAATATCATCTGGTGTATCTGTTGCATTTTTTCATTCTTCCTTTACAGTAGAGAGACGTTTCAAATCGTTATCTCTGTCTTTCTCGTGTATAAGCCGCTGGGAGAGTAGAATACATTGACAATTATAAATGTAGTTTAATTTAAATGTATAATACTAACACGATCGAATTGCCGGCTTCAGTCGCTTTCACAATATCGAAGAGAAAGGATCATTCGTGTCACAGTTCGATGTTAGATAGGTAAGTAAATTTGCGGGTTGAATACCCCTAAGTTTTTATTTAATTCAATTTTGCAATCCAATAAGAGGTGTTCTGATTTCTTTAAATTTCGGAAATAATGTTTTTTTAAATACAACGCGCTAAGCAACGCCGTTGTATGTCTGTCTCAAAATTTAATAATTTTATTCGAATTCGACTTCTTTATAAAACACATCTTATATACCGTAGTTTCGGGTGACTTGGGACTAGCGGGTGATTTGGGACAGAGTGTATTTTATTTAAAATATGCATACTGTCCTCTGTTAGGAAGTAGAGGAAGCTTGTAAACTTTTAGAATAGGTGTCTGGTTAGTAGGACGTGCAGAATTAATAGTCGGTTAGAAACTGGAACAAGTGTTAGTGTTTGAATGATAACTTTAAAAAGGTGAGGAATATTTTACTAATAATAAACGTAATAAACTTCTTGTAGTGCAGAGCACATGGGAAATATTAAACACATGTATTATTTTTTTCGTTAACTCTTGATATGTTTGTAAAAGACCCCGATATTCAATGTTTAAACTTGACCTAAAAGTTTTAATACAGGGCCGGCTTTATGCTTTTGTCTTCTTTTCAGGGTGACTTGGGACATGCCAAATAAATATAAGAGAATACAGGGAAGTCGCAAATATCGCGATTTCTCAGATGAGGTCCTAGATACAGCATTAAAGGACATAACTAATAATCAAATAACATTTAGAGAAGCTAGTGAAAAATGTGGCATCCCCAAATCCACATTGGAAAGGAAATATAATAAAAAAAATATGAAAAAAATTGGCGGTCAAGCAGTATTAACAACAACCGAAGAAAAATTAATATGTCACGCGATTGCATCAGCTAGTGACTGGGGATTTCCTTTCGAAGCATGTGACGTTATGGATTTAGTTGAAGTCTACATGAATAGACAAGGAAAGAAATGTTCATCATGGAATAACAATAGACCTGGCATTAGTTGGTATTATGGATTTATTTTAAGAAATACTGAGTTAAGTGTACGTCTCTCAGAAAATATTAAAAGAAGTAGAGCTGCGGTTTCTTCAGCAGTCATTAATAACTACTTGGATAATCTGGAGGTTTCTTTAGCAGGAATTCCCAGTGAAAACATATTAAATTACGATGAAAGTGGATTTACGGACGATCCGGGCAGAAACAAAGTAGTAGTCAGAAAGAAATCGAAACACGCAGAAAGAGTATTAGACTCATCTAAATCCACTACATCTGTAATGTTTTGTGTAACAGGCAGTGGCAAAATGCTCCCTCCTTACATAGTGTATAAGGCGGAACACATCTGGAGTACATGGACCGAACGAGGTCCGGTTAATGCTCGATACAATAGGAGTAAATTTGGTTGGTTTGATCAAAGTCTTTTCGAAGACTGGTTTATGTCAGTGGCGTTACCATATGTGAAAAACTTGGATGGACAGAAAGAAATAATTGGAGACAACCTTGCTAGCCACATATCTATGAAAGTAATCGAAGAATGTGAATCAAATAATATTAAGTTCATTCTCTTACCCGCAAACAGCACCCATTTATGTCAACCACTTGATGTGAGCTGTTTCCGTCCAGTAAAAGGAGCTTGGCGCAGGATACTGAAAGAGTGGAAAAAGAAAAATAAGGGTCCATTAAGAAAGGATCTGTTTCCAAGTTTACTCCGGCAAACTTTGGAGAAAGTTGAAGCCACTTCTGCAGACAACATAAAGGCTGGATTCAAAGCTACAGGTCTGGTACCATTAGATCGAGGCGTTGTCTTAAAGAAAATACCAAATCCAGATGAGCAGGTAAATGCGAACCAATCAGCGACTGACATAGTAAACACAATTAAAGATATTTTTGAAACAGCTCGATTTGGAGCAAAAGATAATGCCAAGCCTATAGCTAAGAAGAAGAAACTCGATGTGCCAGCTGGTCAAAGTGTTTCTTTTGCCGATATACAGCAACCGTCAACTTCATCAGAACCACTTCAGGTTAGAATTAAACCTAGAACATTTAGAAAAAAACCTAAATCGCCAGACAGTGAACCAACAAGTAACCCAATTGAGACTGAACTGTTAAGTGACACGAACGAGAGTGAACTAGAAGAAACTAAATTAACAGAATCTGAACTAGAAGATGATAAACCAGACTATAAAGTTAATGATTTTATAGTGGTCGAATTAACAACTGTAAGAGGAACGGCGAAACGGTTTATAGGTCAGTTAATAAATATAGAACCATTTCGTTGTTCTTTTTTAAAGATGCATTCAAAAGTAGACAACCAATTTTATTTCCCAGAAATAAAAGATATCGGAGACATTGAAAAAAATGAAATTCTCGGGAAACTGCCTCCTCCACCAACATTACGAAGAGGACATCTTCAGTTTATTTCTAGTGCTTTGGGCAGACTTCTATAAAGACTCTATTAAAAATGTTTGTAATTATATCAATAAATAATTTTTCACAACTTCACTAGTTTAATTTTAACCCGTCTGAATAAAAAAAAACATTTAAAAACTTTTTTACTGTCCCAACTCACCTTATAATATCGTATACTTGAGACAAACATTGAAATTTACTACTGTCCCAAGTCACCCAAATGTCAAGGTGACTTGGGACACCATTATTTTATTTTTTTGTTATCAAACGGATAAGAATATACTCAATAGTTTATAAACAACCAAAAATTATGCTTATATGGTATGGGCCTTATGCATTTTGTAACAACAAATGCCGCCAAAGTATAATAACAATTATTAAATGGCGTCAAATTGTAACATTAATAAAAAAGCGATGATGTAATAAATTGATTGTAATTGATCGAATAATTTTAATTAATAAAAATAATTACCAAATATCAATCGCTACTGCCGTCGGCTCATCGGTAGATTGAAATAGGGGAGAGTTCAAATATACGGAGTTTAATTAACGTACCTGAAATACTGCATGCTTTTCATCAGCTTAATTATTTTCACTTATACTTAATTAATAAGAAAAATATGTAATATAAAAACAATAAAATGATACCTCGGACGCCAAGCTATTTTTAAATATATGTTACGTTATTGGAGCAGCTAAACCAAGTTTATTAATAATAATACAACAATACTCAAAATGAAAATAAAATTACAAAACACACTAAAGTTTATTTAATATCCAATTGTAATGGAAAAGTCTTAAATCTATTCTTTAATTACTAAAAAAATCATACCTTTAAACAGTTCTGTATATGTATTAATTACCACTGGTGACACATGAAACGGAACGGTCAACTGGATGAAATAATTATAGCATCATTGAAGTGCAGTCTCCAGATCTAAGGTTACCAGCCACACCCCAATGGAATTATCTTGATCATTTATTCTTAATAAGTTGAATCCATAATAATCAATGCATTACTTTGAAGTTTTTAGTATGTAAAAAAAAATTGCGATTTATGATGTAAACCAAGTAAAATAAAGTAGTTAAAAAATGGTACTTTAAAAGTAAAATTAAAAATTAATTCCATTACATAAGTAAGTGAGTAATAAGTAAAAAAGTAAAAAAAAACAAAGTGAGTAATTAAAAGTGCCAAATAAGTGCCTAAAAAAAAGCAAAGGCTTTAGTTTTAACTATAATAAGAAAAAAAACAACTTACCATCAATGATGGCACTTTACACAAATATTTAGGGAAAATTCCCCACAACTACATGCTGCATGCTATTACATTAGCAACAAGTGAATTGAAAAAAAAACTTTCAGAATAACTCAAATGAGTATTTCCCCCTAAAAGTTTTCTTGCGTAGCGCGGATACCATAATATGAATCCAATTTTTTAAGAAAGGGAACAATAATTCTTTACGAAATATTACACCCAAAAGACTTGTTCTAGGAAATGCCAATTAAACTGCCATTCTCAATTCTACATATTAATAATTAAAACTTTTCTAATAATACGCCAAATAAATGAACGATTCTTAAATTAATGTACTTTTTAATACAACCACAAAAAAAAGGTTGTTACAATTTTTATTAATTTAAAACAATTTGTAGTTGTTTTATCTCTTGTTAAATCTGAAACTTGTCCCAAGTCACCCGAAACTACGGTATTTATTTTATAAAACTGCAACTTTAATTTAAAAAGTAACCTCTTTCATTTCTTTAAATATCCACTTGGTTTAATTATTGAAAGCAGGCCATTACCAGAATAATCATAGGTCACCTTTACATTTATGGGTTTCGGTGTAAATAATGTGTTGATAACTTCAGTTTACAAATATAAACGCGATTCCTGTGTTAGAACATAACTAAAAAAATAATCTTTAGCTTACACTGTTGAATTTATATCGAATTCTCAATGTTATTAAAATTTCAACCTGAATCTGTTAACCGCCTTTTTGTGAGTACGTATATGCATAAAAATGATTCATTCAATTATTTAATGCTGGTAATTACAAATATAATCATCAATACCATTAAATTATCTATATGTTTACCTTAGTATATAGTTTTATTCCGAATTCGCTTTTGCTTGGTAAAAACACATATTCGTGCGCGTTAACGATGTTTGTAGAGCGATTTTTTGCAAAATTAATGAATTTTGGTGTGTGGGTGTTTGGGTGGGTGGATGCATGCGTGTGTGCGTGCGTGGGTGCGTGCGTGCGTGCGTGAGTGCGTGCGTGTGTGTGTGTGTATGTGTCCAGATATGCGTATGTGTAGCACAGTTTATTTTCTAACTAAATTAATAATGTGATATTCACTAAAGTAAAGTATAGTAAATATGTGCGGTGAAATAAGTGAGAAACGAGTATGCTTTTTTTCTCCTTTTCTTTATCTAAGATTACATTGGATACATATACACGGAGTTTACATACATCAAAGAGCTATAAGTTATTGTAATATAGTCTTTCGATTTATTTAAGTCTATAACGTACTATTGCAATATTCCAATTCTAATATACAGTGAAAACATATAAACATTCATAGTTTATTCTCGTTTTGAACAATGTTTTGATCTTAATGTCTATTGATAAACATTCCAACAATATAATAAAAAGGTAAGATATCCTAAAATCCGATTGTATTTACATTACCTGGTATAATAACACTTTATTGTTTCACACTAAATCATTTTCGTTATCTTATATCCGTGTGGTACCGTGTCGTAGTTTTCTATCATGCGACGTTTGTTGATGTTTAATCGGAGTCTTTTAATTTCGGGTTTTGTCACGAGTTCGTGGTCCTGTGTACGCTTAATGACGTTATGACGTTCATGCTCTACGTCATCCACTAAGTCAATTAAGGATTCTAAGTTAACTTTTTCTAAATTTTTATAGTTAAGGGTAATTCCTTTTACTTTAATCGTTTGCTTTACCATCCCACCTGGCAAATGAACTTTGTAACCGTGCGTTTTCGGTACTCCTGACGCAAACTCGGAGATATAACACCCACAACCGTGTTGAGGTTCAATTTCATCGGTAAGATCTCCTAACAGATTTCCTAGAGGTAGATACGGGTACCCTTCTTTTTAAATGTAAATAACAGAATCAGTATCGTAATAGAGCGCCCGCTCTCCCAACGCTTCGAGATACGAGTGTAATTTTAATCGTGCTTGTGTGGTTACGTAGGCTGCTATTACATAGTTTACATTAAACAGCCTCTTCCACATATGTCCAGTTTACAATTAGGGTATCCTCATTAATGTCCTTTATATGATTAACTTCAACTGATGAGGAAAACATTCAATCGTAAAACTCTCTTAGAGTATTAATAATTGAAGTTTTGCTTTGATTTTCGCGCTGACCAAATTTACCCCAAAAACTGTTTAAAATAAGCTTTGATAGACATCTAAGAGCGGGGGTTTTTCTCAATAGAACCAGGTTCGAGCTTCTTGTTTTGTACAGTTAGAGGACTACCCCAAGGCCTCTTGCTTCATCTTTAAGAACATATTTATGAAATCGGAAAATAGACCACCAGATCTATCTATTTTATTATACTGTGTTGTGTCATATGACCAAATTTCGTGTATTTGTGCTATATCGTACCCCCTTTTCACGGCTTTTACGATTTCGTCTGTGTACCATGTACCGTGAAGTGTTCGTTCCTGAATATCATGCAAGCATTCTTCGTGACTTATTTCTTCTACACATGTGCGACAAAGCGGAAACATAAGTTTTTAATGTATCTTCATAGGGAGCACCGGGTGCTAAAGATTTTAAGGTGTTAGAATTGAACACTTAATTATACCGTCGGGAAAGACACCCCTCGCAGTAAATTCGTCACACTCCCTCCCAACATATATCCGTGGGTGGCCAGTTGGAAACCTTCCGTTTTTACATACCCAGGGGTGCAACGAGCACACATTGACGTATTTAATTCTTTCCCCGGGTTTTTCTACATATCTTAGTTTCGTGCACCCCGTTCTACCACCATAAAATGCGTCGCCTGGGTTAAGAGGTACGTATCTTACCAGGGGGTGGTGTATAACATTTTTGGTTTGTTTTTAATCCTAGCAAAAAGTTAGATTCCCACATTTCAGTGACGTTATATCCTAAATTTTTAAGACGGAATACTTTTGATTTAGTATTTTCATATCTTTGCTCTATGGTATCGTGTGAATTGTCAAACAGAGGTGCATCGCGTTGTGTTGTAAAGCATATAGGACAACCGTGATAGTAACACCCGTAAAACTCGGAAACTTCGTTTGATGATTCGCAATAACCGTCTACTCTCAAGCCATACGTCACATACTCTCTCTGCTTACCAGCGTGTTGAATAGAAATACGTCTACGGTCCTCTTCCCATACCAACCATTATATAGCACTTATAGATTGTTTGTCTGCTCTTCGATACCAGCTTTGGGGATAATTCCAATTGTATCGGGTTGTAAATATCGTCGTCGATACACCAGATTGGAAGCTGAGGCTATCGTAATGGCCTCGACAAACGGGTCAACCAAACACTCCTTCAAAAACAGCCTTCTAAAGTACATGCAAGCTTGTTTTAAGATGTCTACATCGGACCGGCAATATTCTATTGACTCTCCCGACATTTTAAATATATAACCCTGTGATTGTGTTTCTTCATACCATTTTAAAAATTCACCTCTTTCTTCGACATAGGGAAGTAGTTAAGACTATCAATAAATTTTATGTTATCAAAGGACCAGGCAGCCGGCTTATGGAGGAATGGATTCCGGTTAATTTGCCTTAATTTTTGGGATGTTGAAGATATCGACTTCATGAACAATAGTGCCCATGGGCACAACTCAATCCTATGGCCAGTTTTCAATTTACAGGGTAATGAAGTTGAAAAATTGCCATTTTTTAAAACGTATTAAAATGTAATTTTCATAATGTATTAAGGATTTTTTTGCTGTAATAGTATTCTAATAACATCAAATAATATTGCTTTGTGTAGAAAAAGTATTATTTGATACAGGGTGATTCAAAAATTACCAAAAAAAAAATTTATAAATTAAATACAGGGTTATTCACAAGATATTTAAGTTAGAAAATTACGAAAATTGATTTTTTTTGCGAATCACCCTGTAATTTAATATTTCCTCCGTTAATTTCTCTACTTTTTTCTTATTGTCTGTAATTTGAGTTTGTTAGTTCCCTATAGAAGTTTTGCGAAGTTACTATGATCAGTTTTTTTATATCGACTTTGTGATGACAAGCCTGTCCCAATGTATACGCTTATACCTGAGCTCATAAATGTTTTTATTTTATTTAATCATTCATGATTTATGTCATTCTAACGTTATTTGTTTAAGGAAACAAATAATATGTAACATATAATATCAACAAATAATGTATTAATAGTGAGCCAAACCTCCGAAGACGCAAATATTATTAGAGAGCCAAATATCCGAAGACGCAAATATTATTATGTTATTTATCTACATACCTATCTGCAATCAGTTTGAATAAGTTACTTATAGGTGTAATGTATCTAGATTATAAGTAATAAACATATTAACAAATATATGAACCAGTTTCCTTACCACCATAGAGGTAGAGTTCCCGGCGCGCTTTTTTTTAAGTGGTATCTCCAATAAGCCTAATCCACTTTAACCTGGGAAATGCAGGTCTATTGTAATGAAACATACAAATATATAAAATACTTTAAGAAACGAATATACTAACAAAAATAAGTACATGTATAGAATTTAATCCAAGTCAAGAAAGAAGAAACAAACGAAATGAACTAAACTTAGGTAGGCACTGAAAATATTTAATTTTCTACAATTTCTGGACCATGATCAATATTTTCTGGCAGCATCCTTTCAGCTGCATCAGTAATTTCATTTAAGAGTTGAATAGATGGATATCTCATATTTTGTTCATATCTAGCATAACCCAAAAACCATAATACACTGGCCACATGAGCACATGTTCCTAAAGTTTTAGCTCCCGACTTGCAAGTACAATAATAGTGAAATTCTAAAGGTTGATGATCGACATTTTCGTCAATCGTAAAAGATATCCACAACATATATTTACATATATTACGAAATCTGGAGTACACTCGGATTCGTATAACGTTCGGATACTCCACCAATTCGTCAAATTGAAGAATATTAGTTTCTTCTCTTTGAAGTTTGTCTTGAATATAACTTTTTGCCAAGTTTACATGATAAATTCCAGTCAGATGCTTTAAATAGTGTAAATCTAAACGGAGGAACTCATGAGCGTGCAAGTGATTTAATAAAACCCACTGACCGTTCCTTAAATGTAGATTTTCAGCTTCAACTCGTGCTTGTATAATATTTAGTTCGTCCAAATTACCTAATATTTGTTCCGCCATTTGTATTGTACCGGGCATGGTTATTGGGGGATGAAATTTATTAATAAGAGCTCCAGCTATCTGGTAATATTTGTTTAAATTAGCAGCATGGTGTATCGAAATAGTGTTCTTTAAAAACTTGAATATAGATTTCAAATGTCCATTACGAGATTCGACTATCCAACGTGTGGTTGTAATATACCGAGCAAAATTAGCATCACGTATTTCTAATTGAGTCTGTCCTTTAACAAGAAGAGGGGGCATAAGACAGTTGATCCCATACTCTTGCAATAACGGAACAGAATCTCGATATCCTCTGTCTACAATTGCAATGTCCCCTTCTTGAAACCAAGCTCTCATTCCATTAATGTAATTGTTTAGTTCATACTGTAAAATAGTGGCATCATTGTTTCGGAAGTCCGAAAAATATGGTCCATTAATAGCCAGAATCTAACCATCGGGGGCAACTATCAATTCAGGTTTTACCAAATGCTGTATTTTATAATAACAGTACGATTGTCTAAGTACTCTAAAATTAGAACTTTTTTCGAGTTTGTTATATGTGCAGTCTATATACACTATGGCTTTGGGAATGTCAGGATTAGGATTATACAGTGTGTTTGTAAATCCAGAGACATGTCTGTCTATATAGTTGGCTCTGGTGATTGCGTTAAATCCTATACTATATGGTACAAATCGTTGCATTAGACATAACCGCACCTTATTAATAACTAAACTAGTTACTTGTCGAGAAGGATATTGAAATATAACTTTTAAAAAACTATCTGATAAACCGTGTCTCATTTTTAGGAGAAAAGTTGTTAAGTATTTTCTTATTATATTTACACGATTTCCATCTTGTTCAAAAAAATTGCAGGTCTCATATAATTCGTTGAAATCGATGTTAACGATTTAAATTCCTCTTCTGTAAAGTTATCTATATCTTCATAGGTTCGACCATTATTACTGGTAGCAGCTGCTCGAAGACACTGGAGAAATTGAAGTAGGTCATTTATTACGTATGGACGGTTAAGAGAACGTTATCCACCTTGCAACATGTTCGAAAGAGTTCCGTCTTCGTTAAGATGATGCTGACATATTCGTACATAGTCAGGGACAACTATGTTTGAAACAATAAATATATTTACCCTACACTCAATAGAGAGCCTCCGAAAATTTTCATTGGCAATACATATCATGCAAGCGTTGGACTTAGCTGGAAAAAGTACGTTGATTCTGAGACAATTGGGATTATTTTCCATGGCTCTGATGTCTACCAATATAACTTGAAAACAATTAAAATATACCCTACTATCTTCATCAATATTCAAAGGTGGTCTTTCAAAACCTTCACGTCTCAAAATTGCAAGTTCTTGCTGTAAAATGTTTTCTTCGTCATAGAGACTATTCATTTGTCGTCTATTATAATTACTGTTACACACATAACAGTTTGCTCTATTTGCAAAAGCCATAATTAACACTTAAACATAAAGTTTAACCAACGTAAAAATTATTAATAAGAAACTGAACGAAACATATTAAATTATATTATATTTATTATGTTACTTTTTACAACAATTTATTAGACAGTAGAAACATTTAAACAAAACACTTGTTAATAAGAAACACAAATGTTTTGTGCTAAGAAATTATTTTTGACAGATACGTCAATAACAATTTGTTTTCACAGCCTACATGATCGTTCCTTACAGTTAGGTTTTTCAGTATAAATTCATGGTATTTCGAATGACTATAAGGTCATAGTTTTTAAAAATTAAAGAAACTGGAGATAGGAAAGTTAAGCTCTTTTTACCCTTAGTCTACGATACAGGGTTATACACGAAAATACAGAGCTATACAAGAAAATTCAGAATGATAAAAATAATCGGTAATCCAAATTGTCTCAGAATTAACGTACTTTTTCCAGCTAAATCCAATACTTGCATGATATGCTATGAAAATATTCGGAGGCTTTCTATTGAGTGTAGATATTTATTATTTCATAGTTGTCCCTGACTATGTACGAATGTGACAGCATCATCTTAACGAAGACGGAACTCTTTTGAACATGTTGCATGGTGGGTTACGTTCTCTTAATCGTCCATATGTAATAAATGATCTACTTTAATTTTTCTTGTTTTTGTTACTATTCGTTACTTAAAGTATTTATTTTATATACACATCGATTTTCCGGCTTTAAAATAAAATGTGCAAAATCGCTCGGACCCGTCGATTTTAGTTTGGAGGGGGACACTTTTTTTCCTGATTGCAGCATTGACACTTCAACCCTCTAGCGGTAGGGTGAACCAACCCTAAAAGGATAGGGAATGTACCAAGTGTGGCACATTTTTGAAAAGGTAATTTTATGGGGAATTCAGCAATACTAACATTGTTGTAACAAATTCTGATTTTAGTGCCCTCTTGAGTTAAAAATAATCGTTACGTAATTCAAAGAGTGACACCTCATTTGAAAGCTATTTTTATTAGTAATTCAATGCAATAAATAAAAGTACCCCGAAATCACATTTATTATTAAAATCAGCTGAAAATCAAAAGTGTGATACTACACCTACACTTTTAGCTCTTTAGTTGATTTTACTTATTAAATGTGATTTCTGGATACTTTTATTTATAGCATTGAATTACTAATAAAAACAGCTTTCAAATGAGGTGTCACAATTTGTATTACGTAACGATTATTTTTTCCTCAAGAGGGCGCTAAAATCTGAATTTCGTTCAACATTATTAGTATTGGTGAATTCCCCACAAAATTACCATTTCAAAAATGTGCCACTCTTGGTATATTCCCTATCTTTTTACGGTTGGTTCACCCCACTGCTAGAGGGTTGAAGTGCCAATGCTGCAATCAGGAAAAAAGTGTCCCCCTCCAAACTAAAATCGACGGGTCCGAGCGATTTCCACATTTTCATTATAAAGCCGGAAAATCGAGTTTTCGTTCGACCACCCTGTATTTGTTTGTTTCATTACAAATAGAACTGCATTTCACAGGTAAAAAGGGATTAGGCTATTGGGGATACCACTTAAAAAAGAGCGCGCCGGGAAACTCTACCTCTGTAGTGGTGAGATTACTTATAATCTAGATACATTACACCTATAAGTAACTTATTCAAACTGATTGCAAATAGGTATGTAAATAAATAACATAATAATATTTGCGTCTTCGGATATTTGGCTCTCTAACATTATTTGCGTCTTCGGAGGTTTGGCTCACAATTAATACATTATTTGTTGATATTATATGTTACATATTATTTGTTTCCTTAAACAAATAACGTTAGAATGACATAAATCATGAATGATTAAATAAAATAAAAACATGAGCTCAGGTATAAGCGTATACATTGGGACAGGCTTGTCATCACAAAGTCGATATAAAAAAACTGATCATAGTAACTTCGCAAAACTTCTATAGGGAACTAACAAACTCAAATTACAGACAATAAGAAAAAAGTAGAGAAATTAACGGAGGAAATATTAAATTACAGGGTGATTCGCAAAAAAAATCAATTTTCGTAATTTTCTAACTTAAATATCTTGTGAATCACTCTGTATTTAATTTATAAATTTTTTTTTTGGTAATTTTTGAATCACCCTGTATCAAATAATACTTTTTCTACACAAAGCAATATTATTTTATGTTATTAAAATACTATTACAGCAAAAAATCCTTAATACATTGTGAAAATTACATTTTAAAAAATGGCCATTTTTCAACTTCATCACCCTGTAAATTGAAAACTGGCCATAGGATTGAGTTGTGCCCATGGGCACTATTGTTCATGAAGTCGATATCTTCAACATCCCAAAAATTAAGGGAAATTAACCGGATTCCATTTCTCCATAAGCCGACTGCCTGGTCCATTTCATCATTAGTATTTTAGACCCCCTCATTATAATCTCCGGCTTAAAGTGTGTGTTTGTCCTTTAGTGCCGTATTGGTATACTGTTATGTTGTACCCGGTAAGGTATTGTTGAAACTGTCTAAGTTCGTTAATACTACAGCCCTTACTCGGAATTGTAATCTTAGCGACTTCTATTAAGTTTAGTGCTAATAGTTTTTGTAGTGCATCCTTTTTTCTAATGTCATTATATCTCGGGTCTTTATCTGCAAGGGCTCTACCCACTACTAACGCTCGAGGTAAACATAAGTTATCTTCATTGCGTATAGTAATTATTCCACGTCGCATGGTTGATTCTTCATTGTAGTTGTTACACTCGCTGCCTTCCTTTCTCTGTTGGCGGTGATAAACACGTTACCTCCATATGGAATACTCTACACAGAGCCAAATGTCAATTCGGATCCTTTACGAAAACTCATCCACCCCGATAGTTTAAATTTAAAATTTTCTGCGTGAAAGGTTATTCCCACTTTACCGTCGGGTTAACCGATGACATAATGAATGATTAACTCCTGTTCTTGTCCAGTCTAACATATTCAGCTTTCCGGTGTTGTTCTTTAGTTTAAACAAAATTTTTCGCTTCGTTGAGCGAAACTTCTTTATGCGCATATAACGTTTACTGACAATTTCAAAATTAGCCATATGCATTCGTGATGAGACCGATGTGAACGGTAGCAGCAACAAAAATCAACTGAGTCACTTAGTACCTGGTGAACGTATTTATACACTACTCACCCCCACCCTGACGGCATTCTCGCACTCGTTGATCTGATTGATAACTGTTTGTCTGGTCAGATGTGGTTAGTAGGACACACAAAAATGCATGACCACTTTTGAAATAAACATAGTTCACCCAGCATGTCTTTCTTTCTCACCGCTGCTTTCTTTCTCTCTCTCACTACAGAGTGTAGACGTGTATATTTTATAATAACTATCCACAAAGAGCTCCAACGCATGGCGTTATTTCTCACCACTGTTCTCTATCCCTCTTTCTCGCTCTCTCTCACACAGACACACTACAGAGTGCAGACGTGTATATTTTATAATAACTGTGTCCACAAAGGTCTCCAACACATGTCTTTCTTTCTCACCGCTGCTTTTTGTCACACTACAGAGTGCAGACCTGTATATTTTATAATAACTGTCACACAAAGACCCCTCAACATATGTCTTTCTTTCTTACCACTATTCTCTCTCTCTCTTTCTCACTCTCTCTCACACAGACACACTACAGAGTGGAGACGTGTATATTTTATAATAACTGTCTACAAAGGTCCCCAACGCATGTCTTTCTTTCTCACCATTGCTTTTTTCTCTCTCTTTCTCTTTCTCTCTCTTTCACACTCTCTCACACAAACACACACGCATACGTCAATTACGTAACATCTCTAAGCTCATATTTGGAACTGTGTTTGTAGGATCATTATTTGTCGGTGATCTAAGGTGTGTGCGTACGCTAAGCTATAGATATACTGTTTATATATGATCTACAGGTTTATACTGTAATCGGGCCGGAGGCGCAGCGGATAAGGCCCTTATTTTGTTATTTCCGAGGTCTACGGTTCGAATCTCACAGACTTACTTTTTTTCATAACATAAGTTTCTCGCTATACATTTCCCCTTGCTATAATATAACTCCCCCATAGGGGGATTTGGGTTCAGAGGGTTGCGCACGCAATTGTCTGGCCCAAGTGCCCCATACCTACTTACAACATTTGATATTTTATGCCAGCGTACCTACTAATCTTGATCATATACCAAACCAGAAAATTACTGGCTTTCCGCCTTTTCTGGCCATTTCTAGCAATTGAGGTGGGATTCATTCAGTAATTATTGTATGAAACAGAGAACCTTCTTTATTTAATTCTATATAAAAAATAAACTGGTCGAACGTCGGGATTAAGTCATACAAAGCAATGGAAAATATATGATATATTAAATGAGGTCTGTATTGCTTCTGATTAAAAATAAAGTTCTTGATAAAGAATAAATATAAAAACTCCAACTGAAGAGTTAGAATTAACGGGAATAAATATAAAAAGACTGCTTATACATAATTTTGTTCAGAAAACGTATCAGCTGCACATGAGTAAAGTACATAGGCTTTTTCACAAACTTCTGTGATACCATCAGCTTTATTTGCGCAACGCTTAGCAAGTCCTTTCGTTCCATGGGGCAAGTTAAGTGTGACTTCTAATGTAACATCCATGTTTATACTGCCATCAGAATTAAAGACACCTAATTTTTCATATATACATTTGACAAAGCATTTTAATTCAGGATTGTTCAAAACTTCGCCGTTTGTAAGTAATTTGTTTACAATTTCCAACTCAACACCTGTGCTGTGAAGGCAATCTGATTTGTAAGTTTCAACCAAGCTAGCGAACTTTAGGAGCGTTTCCTGTTGTACATCTGCCTAAAAAACAAAATTGATTAAATGTATAAATGGGTCCAATATTATTTCACAATCACCTGAACGTTTAAAATTAATGTGAACACCACAATAGTTATTGCTTGCATTCTGTTTTTAATATTTGCTGTAGAATGTTTTAATACTTTTTTATAAGTTCTTGGTATTTTTAACATGAATTTTGAGTATACCTAGTTTCTTTGAACGGTCGTTTTTAAGCTATGGACAGTTTGTGCTGGGTTAACTATACATTTTAAAATAGAAACAACGCATTTATATAAAAATAGTAATATAACTACTGATCATAAATTTTATCACTGTTGTGTGATAGTGTAACTATCATTGCTAAACGCATGTCATGGAAAGGCCAAGGTTAACCTTAACAAGTTTCTCAGTTGTTATGTTTTTAAAATAATGATAAAAACCCACCCTACTCTAATGTAGGGTACAGTCGATGAGTGATAAACTTCCATAAGAACCCTGCAATTGCGTATAAGTTAGTTTCAGGGTTGATAGTTGAAAAACGCAGAGGTACATATTTATGCGCTAGCGGATGACCGAACGCGGGTGCCCGCCGAGGTTTTCAAGTAGTCTGAGTTAAATGAGCCTACTTATTCAAGCAGCGGGCACCTGCCGAACCGCCCCGGCCCGCAAGTCCAGGGCGGATGACTTAAGGAATCGCAGCGGTTGGGCGATTTCAATACACATTCAATGGAAGATTTTATGTTCGGCGGCGACCCACGGCGTTTCGGACAGGGCTACCAACCTATCCTACTGTATTGCCCGCATCACTCATGGTGCTTGGTGAGAAGGAAGCTAGTTTATCTGTAGATTTGTATTATCCTTAAGGTTTTTATCCTTTAATAAAAATGTCTTTGTTGATAAGTGAAACAAAGATCGAACGTTTCATAGATGAAAGGCCGTGTCTGTGGGATTCATCCTTTGAATCATACAAAGACAGGGAACATAAGAAGATTAAATAGAGCGAAATATGTGCATTGTTCCACACTGTTTTGAGGGCTCCACTCCAAAAGAACAATCAGAGATATGTAAGTATTGATTATTAACATATACCTAGTTTATAGTTTTGGCAATATTTTTGTCATTTTGGGTTTACTACAACTCATTTCTAAACATTGACTATAAACGTCAGGTTATGTTGTAGATTCAACGGCCTAGACCATATACCCTGTTTTGATAAAATGCACCAAAAACCGTGTTTCTTTACTGTAAAAGTTCAACTTAGTAATTAGCTTCTGCAAACAGCTATTCTTAACACAGGTGGATAGTGACAAACCCAGTACAGCTGGCTTGTTAGGAAATTCGTTTAGAAAAGTTATTTGTTTAAGCTGTTTACTTATGAACCGTTATATTAGAAAACATTTCATGCTCAAGAGGCTGTAGGTCAGAAGTCAGAGACGGGTCATTTATAAGTCTGACAGCTCTTTTTTGGATGCGGTTTACCATATCAAGGGAATATTGGGGAGTACTGTCCCAGAGGTGGGAATTGTATCCCAGATGAGGTCGAATTTGAGCCTTATACAGTAAAAGGTGTTGTTGCGATGTGAAGTACTGTTTAGATCTGTATAGAAAGCCCAGTTTACGGGCAGCTGTTTTGCTGGCTGACAAAAGGTAGTCAACCCATGAAAGGTTTGATGATACAGACATCCCTAACATAGAAATAGAGTTTGAAAACTTGAGTTCTAAGCCATTCATATTCACAGCAGGAAATGCTCGGTCTTTCTTATCGGACACAAGGCAGCACTGCGTTTTGTCGGCGTTGAATGTGAGTAGATTATTCCTTCCCAATTCAAGGACAGGTTCTAAGTCACTGTTGATTGAGGCTGCCATTTTCATCTCCTGTCTAGACTTACTGTTGTGGGAAAACTGAGAAGAACTACAATGTAGAGTGTTGTCATCTGCAAACCAATGGATCGGGTTAGTTGTTGAGGAAATGAGGTCATTTATGTACAGCAGGAAAGGTGTGGGAACTATCACTGATCCTTGGGGTACTCCCGCGTTCTTTCGAAAAGAAATCATCGAGGACAACGCATATACGTCTTTTGTCAAGAAAGCTGGATATCCAATTGATGAGCGTATCGGATAAGCCGAACGAAGTGAGCTTGGCAAATAGGCACTTGGGCCAAACCTGGTCAAAAGCTTTTAAAATGGCTAAAGCTACTACGGCCTCTCTAATGTGATATTTCAAAGTTGGGTGACATATGAAAGAAGATCACCCGTTGAACGACTCTGTCTGAACCCATACTGGTGATCGTTTAAGTGTTTATTGGACTCGAGTAACATAACAAAACTATACCATACCATCTTGCCATGGTACTTGTCCTTCACTGCTGAAGAAATAAGCAGCAAAGTTGTTCCTGTACCGGTATACAGTCCTGTTGATCCGTGGTAAACGCTGATCATCGTCAAGATGTCCGTTGACGTGCAGGCCGGTCACGAGTAATGTTTTGAAACTGATATCCATCCCTATCCCTTTCACGGACGTAATTGTCCAACGCACAAGTAGCTTTAACAACTGCAACACTGTTGTTCAAAATGATATTGAGAGGCTTGTGAAAAATCCTCCACTTTGTACCTAAAATACCAAATGTACATTCAACATATTTCCTCGCTGACGAGGGTTGGTAATTGAAGATACGCTGTGTCTGTAATAGGTGAAAAAGGCACATTAGATTAACATCTATCCCAAACGCTTCATCTCCTATCAGGACGTATGGAAATTTCTCAGTGGTTGGGGATATCCTATCAGGGGCTGGGGTGTTCAGGTTACTGCCATGGAATGCTTTGCCAGAAGTAGAACTTTAAAAATGGTTGGGTTGGAATCTTTACTGTGTGAAGATGTGTCTGTATAAGAACACCCGAGCCCAAATACCTGAAACAAAAATAAATAAATAAATTACAAATTAATACGGCGCGCAGAATTTAAATTTTTAATTTATTTTCCAGGCAAAGGTCTGCAAGAAAAATGGAAAAAACATAAAAGGCTGTTACCGGAAATATCTGAAGTCACTGGAGACAAAATCCGGACAGACGAGGAAAGAAGTCAAGAATTATTTGTATGCTGCACAGCTATCTTTCCTGCAAAGTACAGTACTGTTGGGACCCACAAAACCTTCACCGAATGTTGAACAAGGAGAAGGTGTGCAATATAACATGGAAGAAGATTTTCTAGATGAAGGTGTTAATAACGCAGAACATCCGCGCACGAGCAGTACTACATACAGAAGGCAGAGAAAAGGTCTGGAAGGTAAACTGGAACAGTATACAGATAACTACAATGCATCAAAAGGACACGCTATGGAAGAGTGTGACGATTTGAATTTTTTCAAATCATTGCTGCCTACCGTGAAGCCGCTTACGATTTCAGACAAGATAATGATTATTCGTTAAACCACCAGCAACAAACAATTTCTTAGTCACTGGAAAGGACAAGATTAAATGATGTCAGACAAGATAATTATTATTCGTTAAACCACCTGCAACAAACAATTTTTTGGTCACTGAGAAGGACAACATTAACGACTGCCCCGCAAAGTCAACAACTGCTGATCGTGCCGGGAGGAAGCAGCACTTTTAGCACTACACCTACTGAAAAGGCGCCGGCGGCGTCGTCCCAAAAGAAGCGCAGAGCCGACGGTCCGTCGGCATTTGTAGTATTGCAGTCGGCGTGGAGGTGTCTGCGGGAAGATGAAAGGGACTCGATTGAATTAGAATTAGATTCACCTCGTTGTATACATATGCACATTTTTATGTTTAAACCACGTATTAGATATAAACAGACTTTCACGATTCTCATTGACTCTTTGGTCTCCGAACTTTCCTAAAACGCGTTTGGTATATTCTCTCTGTACACCCACCCATCTGATCATATCTTTCACTATCACCAATCTTTCGTTTGGCTTACATACATTCAACACGTTCCCTACATCATTCCAGAAGTTCTCACACTCTTGGTCTCCTTCTCCCTTCCCCGGTGCATAGCATGCAATAAGAAAAATTCTTCGAAACTCCCCTTTCTTTATAACCCACATTACCCGGGGAGATACCAATTCGTAATGTTTAACACATTTTTTCGCTCTTTCTCTTACGATCACCCCAACTCCTTTTGCACCATGCACTTCAGTCTCAACTCCTGACCATAATGTTAGGCTGCCATCCTCCATCTCGACAGCATCCTTTCCTTTGCGCTTTGTCTCCGGTACACACAGAATATCAAGCTGCCTTTCGAACATTACATTCGCAATTTCAGATTCTTTACCATACATACCTCTAACATTCTACGTACCGACTAGCCATTCATTCCTTTCACCGTCGTCAGCCTTTCTGTTTCGACCTTGACCGCTCTTTGTAGCCAGGTAGATCCGATGCAATTGTATTGTTCTCTTCAGTAATATCATAGAGGGCAGACCGGTTACTAGCCAATTCCTGATCTGGACGATGTAGCATTCCCTACTAACGGTTTCGTCCTACTACTGGACAGTTCTTCGTCTACTGCCCCGACATGTAAGGAAGTAAGAAGTAGAAATATAGGCAGAGTCAAGAAAAATATAAATATATAGAGTATATATTTACTGTATTAATATATAAATGTATATATACATATACATTTCGTTTTTTTTTTACTTACATAATTTTCAAACACATTATGTGTCAGATTGTTCCCTACGCGATTCTTGGTTCTCGTGATACTTACCGGACTTGCTGTTATTTATTTGCGACCAAACGATTTAATTATTTTCAATTTAGATTTCCGAATTAGATTTAGTTATTTGTGTATTTAATTTAATATTTATTTATCAAATGGGTTTTATTATTGTCGTGAATCGTGATAACTTAACGTTTCTATTTTTTAATTTCACTTTTATTTAATTGAAGGGTAATAAGAAATAACCACAGTGACCCTGTTAGCCCTCTCGACTTTAATTGCCTACTTTTAGGATTAATTAATTAAAATTAAGATTAAACATAGTAACAAAGGTAAAAGTTATATTAAAAATTGAATTTGCAGTCGGGGAGAAATATAGTATAAGATTATATGTAATATAATGTTATAATTGAATCTAAAATGAATATAGTACCAAAAATAAAAGTTTTGTAATCGATGAAAAATATTCAAAAACTTACCAGATAATCCGCAAGCTGTACTTAGAATTTCACATCCAGAGGGTTTTGTTTTAATTTACGGCTCTGCCATGTATTGTTGTATCTTTTGTATTTTATATTTGTCTCAATATGCCCAAAGAAAAAAAAGGGGATTAAGGTTTACTTGTAAAATGTTCTGACTTCCCGTATCTTTCAGAATTTTTGATTTAAGCGCCCTAAAGTATTATCATACAGACATTTTACCACTAATTTTTTAATAAGATGCATTCTTATATTAGTACGTTTTTTTTTATTCTAGCATTCTTATCATTATATTACATTTTCGGTCTGATGCAAATGGCTCTGTACAATCTAATCACTTGTAAACCGCGCCAGTTTTGTACCGTTAACGTGTGTTACCATGATAATCTGCTTGCTTGATTACTTACGATTTTTATTAACCGGTTGGTGTTTCCCGCATTTAGATGCTTAATTTACTTCACGTCTCAGTGCGCTACTTAATTGGTTTAGATTTCGAATTTGCCGCATTTAACACGCACGTTTCACTCCCAAGATAGTCAAACAAAATTATCCAAACTAAATTACACTTTAAATGATTTAAAAATTATTTATTCTTCAGAGCGTAACGTATACACGTCCGCACGCAACGAGCGCGGGACGATATATACAACATTTATTTGAAACATTTTTTCATATTTATGCAAGAAATGTTGAAAAAGTTCAAACAAACTATTAAAATAATAATAAACTAAAAATACAAAAGAAGTACCAAGTAGCCTTGTGTTATTGAAAAATTTAACAAAAAACTAGAAAATACGGAAGTATAATAACTTATTTATTATTGAATTAATAATTTATTACAAATTTTCAAGATGGCCACCATTGGCAGCAACACAAGCCCTGTAACACGTTTTAATATTTCCGGAAACTTTTAAAAGAACTGCCTGCTTTTCTTTACCATCCTCTGCTGCAGCCACGATTCTTGCCACTAACTCTTCCTCTGTATTTACTGGTGTCTCATATACAAAGGTCTCGATATAACCTCAGAAAAAAGTTTTTGAGTTAAGTCTGGAATCTCGGATGGCCACAAAACGACGGTTCCTCCAAATTCACCTATTTGGGTATTGTCTATTCAGCAATGCCGTAATTTCCCGTGTACTGTGTGCTGGGACGCCATCATGTTCAAACCAGAGTCGTTGCCTCATGCTTAATGGCAAATCTTCTAAAAGCTCTGGTAACACAGTATCTAAAAAATATGAGAATTTTTCCCATTCATACGGTGTGGTCCGATTACATAAATTCTTATAACACCGACCCATACGTTCACCGCAAAGCGTTACTGATGTGTACGTATAAACGATGCACAGGGATTTTCGTCAGCCCACACATGTAATTTTCTAGAGTTAAATACTCCGTCTCTTGTAAAAGAGATTTCGTCCGCAAACCAACTAAATTTTTTAAAGCTTCTCTGCAGATTACATCGACGAAGAAGCCAGCAGCAGAACAATAGTCTTGGTTCAAATTTCTCCAGATCCCAAAGCTTGGGTCTGGAATACGGATGGAAAAATGTAAAACCTTCCAAACTGTCATATGATGGAAATTCAACCTTCTACCTATTACTCGAGTGTTTACCGAAATATTGTTTTTAACCATTTCTAATATATTCCATTCAAGTGCAGGGGTTCTTCGAAATCTGTTAAAGTTTCCGCCAATTTTTGGACGAAAGCATCCATTTTCCTCTAAACGTCTGAAAACTTTTCACTTGGTTGTTGGCGATGTGAATACCTTCTTAGGATATAATGTTCGAAAGCTCCTTGCGCACTTTGTTTCGCTTCCTCAAAAACCAAAGGTATATCAAGAAGTACTACATTTTAGTAAGTGTTTATTTTTATGAGTGTAATTTAAAGCAAAAGACCAAAAAAATAATTTATACAAGCTACAACACAGCTAAGTACTAATTTATACAAAACACAAAAAGACTAATTTTAAAAAACAGCAAATGCTTCTTCACTATTGTAACACTTCTTTGAAATCTATAAAGATTTTTTGCGTAGATATAAAAAAATGTTTCAGATAAATGTTGTAGTAGACAGTTCAAGCATTAAACCTTTCTCTTTTAAAAATCTATGGATGGTCATCGAAATATCATCATTTTAAATTTTTGATCGGCCGCCATTTTGATATTTATTAAAACATGAAATAGTCGTATTTTAGAAAAGTTTTTGAATTTTTAAAATACGTTTTAAAATAAGCGAGTTATGACAATCGTAAAAACTTAAAAAGTCGAATAACTATTACGACCAAGAGGTCCCAAATCAAAACTTGTTACTAAAAAAGTTGTTTATTTCGATTATTATCTACCATTTTCGTGTGTTACGGCTTAGTATTTACACCCTGTATGTATTATATATATATATATATATATATATATATATATATATATATATATATATATATACATATAGTTCCACTTTTTCCGGGTTGATGTCATTGTGTACCGTCGAGACTCTGATAAGAACCTGTATTGCTGTAACGACGTTTCGGCAAAGTCGCTAATAGTTTGGTTCTGCTTCTCGTTACTCGAATTGAACTGAAGTCTGTTGTAGTGTTTTCCTTCTTACATGCTCCTTTGATGTGTTTCTCCACCTTCACTTTCTCCGTTGTCACTTTTTAGTGCTCTTTTTTGCGATAATGGTTTCTGTGCTGCTTTCGTTTTTGTTCTTGAATGATGTTTTTCTTTGATTAATATTAGTTTTCATTTATCTGGTAATCTCCGAGTATCGTCCCTTGCATTTCAGTTTTTTCGATGTTTTTCAATCTCGATAGCTTCCCTTATTATCCTTTTCGCTATCATTTTGCTACTTTCAAAATTGATGTTGTGTCAAGTATTTACTAGATGTTGCGCCTGCGCTGGTATTGATCCGTTTTTCGTTACTGCGAACCGGTATTCCTCAACTCTCGTACTTATTCTCCTGCTTGTTTGACCGATGTACGCTCGGGCACAATCTTCACAAGGGATTTCATAAATTCTCTGATCCACTAGGTTTATTTTTATATCTGGATTCGGGAAAACCGTTCTTATTTTCTTGTCTGTTGTGAAAATGGTTTTGATGTGTTTTCTCAGAATGTTGCATATTTTATCTGTTGTTCCTTTAATGTACGGTAGAATTATTTTGTTTGTTTCTTTTCCTCTTTGTCGTTTTTATTTCTTGTTGGTTTTTGTGCCTTTTGGATGCTTTTTTCCCGTATAACCAGTTTGCAGTAGAGCTGTTTTCATCTCTGTTCTTAAATGTTGTTGATCAGTTAATTCTTTTGATCTGGTCACCAGAGTTTTGACAACTTCTTGTAATTGTGCCCGATGATAATGAGATTCAGCACTCAAAGATTTGTTAGTGTGTGCTGTTTTTTTGTATACTAACATAACATAATATATATAAATTGCGATTTTCTTATTCAAACATTATTATTTATTATTTAAACCACGTTGCTGCGTTAATTTGAACTAGCCACGCTATGTTTAATTAACGTTAAATAAAAAAAAATAAATCTGATTATTAAATCAATTTAATTAGCTATAACTCAGTATTGTAACCTAACTAAAGTGTTAACAATAATGTAGATAAAATAATGAATGTGCCGTTGACTCATCGGTAGATTAAGATAGAGAGAGTTCTAATTTAGATCTTGATTAACCTACCTGAAATGCGGCTTGTTTCTCACCTGCTTAGTTATTTTCATTTCTCTAATTACTAAAAAATGCAATGTAAAAAAAATTATAAAATATAATTAAATGAATTCTCGGGCACCATGTTATCTTTGACAAGGAATAACAAAACCTATTTAATGAACATTAAAAGCTTTCTAGTAATAACAAAAAAATAACAATATGCAATAAAGTTTATTTACCAAATTTATGGATAATAAGGAGAGGAAGAAAAAAAGGTTTTTAAAGCTAAGCTTAAAAACTAAAAAATTCACCACTATATAAATACCTCTGTATAATGGTTTTCTAACCGACAGCTTCCAGTGTTCATTTTGGATACGGAACTGTCAACTAGTATGATAGCGTTTCACAACGTCCTTGCGAGTCTTGTAATAACGCGATTAACTATGTATTTGTAGAAATTTTCAATCCAATAAACTTATTGTATTCTTGCCATTAAAGATTATTACGTATACAAGTTAAATGAATAAAAAGAGGCGTACTTAAAAGTAAGTACTTAAAAAATGCATACTTGAAAAGTGAGTAATTAAAAAATTAAAAGGTGGTAAAAAGGTGCCTAAAAAAAGCAAAGGCTTTAGCTTTAAAATATAATGAGAAAAAAACAACTTACCACCAAAATATGATGGCACACTATATAAAAAATTAAGTAAAAATCATTCTTATTGCTGTTAACAGTCAGCATTAACTGAATTACAAAAAGCTTTCTGAATAACTCAAGTATATTTAATATTCACGCTTGCGCGAATACAATAATATAAATCCAATTTTTTAAGAAAGGGAACTAAAACTATTTATGTAATATTACACCCAAAAGATTTGTTCTAGGAAATGCCAATTAAATTGCCAGTTTTCAAATCTACACATTAATAATTAAAAACTTTTCTAATATTATGCCAAATAGATGAACGATTCTTAAATTAATGTACTTTTTAATACAACCACAAAAAAAGGTTGTTACAGTATGAGACTCTCTCAAAGGGGATAGGGATCTTTATTAGTTCGCATCTAACATTTTTATTTACAAATTGCATATGCATGATTGAAAATTAAATAAAAAAAAAAATTGTATTAAATTTAAATAACATTTCTTGTTTAACAAACTTCTATGGTGAAAGCATTGTGTACCTTGAAATCGTTTTATAAGTGCTCAGTTCCATGTCAAATATCAACAATATTTGCCGATTTATATGTATGATTTTATTTGATTTACATTAGAATTATTGCTTATTAAATTAATGTTTGTGTTTCGCCATTTTAGATATGGATACACGTCGTTGTACAAAATCATTCACAAATATACATAGAAATACAATACACAAATGGTAAATGTTGACAGCAATTTTATGGTTATGGTAATTAGAAAAAATGACTCATATATGATGAAGTAATCTATTCGAACTGCTAATATTAAAGATGAACTATCCCAAATTATGTTGAATGTTGATCTTCATATCTCCGTATTCCATAATAATGTTGATATTGCACTGCCAACTTTGAATGTAATGTTTACTTCCATTAATTCCATACATCTTCATTAATTTTCTTCGTTCAATTAATTATGAAGATACGTTGCACTTTAATTTAATAATTATACTGACTAATATAATTAGTATTTTGTCGGAGGCATTAATTTAAAATTTTCATAAATTTTGATTGAAACACTTTTCTTTTTAGTTGCCGCTGTTGATAATTTGTTTTCATTTTAGATAAAGCTAGGTTAAAAAAACACCAATTTGGAATTTAATAATAAAAAAAATTTGAACATCACCCGAAGTTCGACAATATTCTTCACTATTAACATCAATCGGAAAATCTTAAACGGTAACCTAGATTTTATTATTATAACTAAAGGTGGAGAAATTTATTTTACAAAAAACGGTTTTGTAACGAAAAACGCACATTTTGAAAATAATTTGAGTTGATGAACTTTTGAATAGGGTCATCTTCGAGACCATTTTTCCATAATAAACGCCCTATATATTTTTTTTATGTTTCAGAATCTGCTTTGAATTCTCTTTTCGATAATCTTTGAATTTTTAGTTTTGGATTGTTAAGCTTAAAAGGAAATTAAAAAAAAATAGTTGTGACAAGTTTCAAGTCAATGCGACTAGATTAGACAGCATATTTGGTAATTATGCAGCCAAGAGATGTACTGAATCTACAAAATAATCAAACTTTAATTTTATCATACTGGGTGTTTATTACGATGCAACTAATTTGGAAATTTCCTAAGAGCGTTTACTCAATTTTTTCGAATGAAACATCCTGTATATTGTTGAATTTTTGGAATGACAATAGTTACGTTCCATTCTTGTCCAAATGTATTGTACCTAAAGTCAATAATTTCAAAGATATTCTCACTCTTCCATTACAAACCGAGAAATTAGTTTTAGATTCGATTAAGTTTACCGGCCAGATTTTGATACGTCAAATGCTTTGACAAACAAACACACATACACACAAAAAGTGTCAAATGATAAAATCCTAATGATTGTTGCGAATTAGGTGTTGCATCAGTGATTTCTAATATTTTTGCTATTAAATAACATTACCATGGTACTCTAGTGAGTTAATATGCAGTTTGAAAGAAACGGGCTCGTTGACATGATTTTCATAATGGGATTTGCTCAACCAAATTGTTTGTTAACTCAGCGAATACATGCTCAAAGATATCCTAACACAAGACAACTTTCAGTTAAAAGTTTGGAAAGACTTGAAGGAAGGTTGATTAGAACGGGAAGTTGTGAGTTATGAAAAATGTGAAAGCAGGAAGAGGGCAAGTAGCGAAGATAAATTAAACATTTTATCAGTAATTTCGGAGATATATACTAGTTCCACTAAAATATCAAGAGAAACTAAGGTAGCACGATCTACTATTAGCAAGATTTTAAAATATAATAATTATCATGACTACAGTATATCCTTTCATTAAGAACTGTTGAGGCCTGATTTAGGGACTAGAAAAACCTTTTGCGAGTGTGGGTTGGGAATGGAAAGGATTAACTTTTTGCTAAAAGTATTATTTACTGACGAATCGACCTTTATTCAAAGTGGTATTCCAAACTGTCGTAATCTTCATCATTATGCAACAGAAAACCCAAGAATGGACTGTAAATGTTTGGGCTGCTATCATGGGCAATTTTATAATTGGGCCACATTTCTTTGGTGGGCATCTAAATGGTACATAATATTTGAATTTCGTGCAATATGACTTGCCTTAGCTTCTACAAACGTTCCTCCAGCTCTAAGGGAAAATATGTGTATCCAGCACGACGCTGCTCCAGCACATTTTGTACTAGAAGTTTGGCGGTTTTTTAATTAAGAATTCGAAAATAGATGGATCGGCCGCGGTGGACCTATTAGTTGGTCACCTAGATCCCCAGACTTGACGGAAAGGGATTTTTTCCTATGGGAGTACATAAAAATATTGTGTACCAAACGCCTCCAACTACAGTAGACGATATCAGGAAACTACAGCACGCTACACCTTTTTCAAACAGTCGAAAGTGAAAAGTGAATAAGTCCTTTTTGATAAAGCCGCGAATGAGTTCTAATCAAAATGGGGGCCACTTTGAGAATTTCTTGTGAACCTACATTGAAATTATAGTTTGACACCTCTTGCATTTATTTGATTCTGTTTGTGGAAACGCTTGACGTATCAAAATCTGACCAGTACGTTAGATCGAATTGGAAACAATTAATTTGTTGGTTTGTACTGAAAAAGTAAGAATATCTCTGAAATTTTTGACTTTAGGTTTAATGCATTATTGACAAAAATGGACCGCGATTATTGAGTTATTCAAAAAATCAACAATATAGAGCATGTTTCATTTGAAAAATCATCAATCGTAAAAAAACCCCGGTATGACAAAATTAAAGTTTGATTATGTTGTAAGTTCAGTAAATCTCTTGGCTGCATAATTACCAAATATGTTATCTAAACTAGTCGTAATACTGCGGCATGGATTTGGTATGGTGAACATTGTCGCGACCATTCTGTTTACATTTTCTTCAAGAACTCCGACGAGAGGATTGAAAGCAGATTGTGAAGGATGAAGAATATATAGGGTGTCCTATTTTAAGAAAATATTCTAGAATGTGTCCCGCTTTAAGAATTCACCCTGTATTGGACTTTGACGAACTAATGAGCGTTCCTATATATATATATATATATATATATATATATATATATATATATATATATATATATATATATATAAATACAGTGTGGACGTTTAGGTTGGAATAAATTCAATATCTCGTAAAGCACAATTTTTTCAAAATCGCTCGGACCCGTCGATTTTATATTTTTCAGGGCATATTTTGCGAGAAAAAATTTTTTACAGGGTGTCTCAAAAAGATTTGCTAAACAAAATTTTTTTTCAAATTGCAGCCCAATTTTTTTATTGCATTTTTGGATTGCCCTTACAATTCTAAACATTTGTCATGTAGCATGTGCTATACCTAAGTCCAAGCGTTTTGCAGTTATTCGCATTCAAAATTTAAAAATTGAAAAAAGATCATGAAGAAAACGAAAAATAAAATAATTTTATAACGTTTTATTATATCGATAACAAAGATTCGTAAACTTAAAAATAATTTTATTTCAGCAAATGCTCGACATGTCTTCCGTTAGCCAACTGACCACAGTCTAATCGATCTACAAATTCCTCCTGCACATTTCAAACCATTTCGGGCGTTAGTTGGCTAACGGAGGACATTTCGAACATTTGCTGAAATAAAATTATTTTAAGTTTACGAATCTTTGTTTTCGATATAATAGAACGTTATAAAATTATTTTATTTTTCGTTTTTTCACGATCTTTTTCAATTTTTAAATTTTGAATGCGAATAACTGCAAAACGCTTGACTTAGGTATACACATGCTATGACAAATGTTTAGAATTGTAATCAAATGCAATAATGGTTAATTTGAAAAAATTTTGTTTCAAATCTTTTGAGACACTATAAATTTGCATTGTAAACCGAGATTTTGAAAAAATTTGATTTCCAACCTAAACGTCCACACTATATATATATATATATATATATATATATATATATATATATATATATATATATATATATATATATATATAGAGTTTACAAAGGAAAAATAACAAAAACTATTTTTATTTCAAAAAACAGTATGGGATGTTGGTCTGCTTGTATAGAAATTAGTTTTTACCGAATTAAAAATGTATTCATGTTTAGGACGCGCCTGTGGTAATTAGATATGTAAAATATTATTAGGTAAACTGCCCTTTATGTCAAATATATCAAAAAAAAATTAGTAAGAAACAATGTAAGGAATTCAAAATAATGGACACGCACTATACTTCACCCAGATTGGAGTAAGTTGGTTTCACCCGCAATTTTAAGTACAGTAACGAAAACGTAATTCCATCGTTTTATAAACTTTTAAACAGGCTACTCATTACGCGCAAGTAGAAGGATATGGTTGAAAAATGTCAAATAATGATTTAATGTCAGATAAAATTGAAAAGAGTGAGATTTGTTGTCAAAAATGTTAACGTTGCTACAAAAAATCTATTTAATACAATGTTATAGCACTGGGGACAAAACTTACCGCTACATAATAAAACAATTTTACCAAAAGTTTCCTGGGGTTACAGTTTCCCGTATGGGTGTAAAGAAGTTGGTAAAAAATTTTTAGAAACTGGTTCCGTAATCAGTTAGAAAAAAAGGAGATAGTCCATTATGAAGAAGATGTTGCTAGTCTGATGGTGTTGGATTAAGTAAAGGATCGGCCAACACGTTCCTTGAGAAGGCGGGCACTTCAACTAGGTATTAGCAAATCACACTTTCAAAGGATTTTGAAGGAACACAGAATACATGCTTATAAACCTATCTTTAATCATACGAGGGGTCGTTTTTATATTACCGGACTAGGCAATTTACAATGTTAGTGTAATTTTTCATTTTATTGATTTTAAATCATATCTGCCATGGTAACGTGTTTGACAATTTACAAAACAATTGCAGCATTATTAGTTCTAATATCGGCCAGTTTGTGTTGTAACGTCTCAAAATGGACAAACTTGAATATCGAGCTGTTATAAAGTTTCTTAAAAAACAAGGAAAATCTCCAAGAGTTATTCGTGAAAAAATGTTGATTGTGTACAGGGATAATTATCCTTCGAAGTCGACTATTTGTGAATGGTCAAAATTGTTTAAACATGGCCGAGAATCACTAGATGATGATCCCCGTCCAGGTCGGCCTGTTGACATGATCACTTCGGATGTTATTGAAAAAACCAAGTGTTTGGTATTGGAAGATGCAAGATTAAAGAAGCGACAATTAGCGTCTTTATTAGGAGTTTCAGAAACCACAGTTTTCAGAATTTTACACAATTACCTTGGCATGATAAAGGTCAGTGCGGGATGGGTTCCACGAATGCTTACGCCTTTTCAAATGCTTACTTGAATGGTGAAGTGTGAAGAATTCTTGCTGCTTTGTGGGGACGAACCAGATTTAATTATCAATCGACTTATCACTGGAGATGAAACTTGGGTCCATCATTTTGATCCTGAGTCGAAACAAGAGTCGATGCAGTGGCATATTAGGGGTGTCCAGTCCTCCCAAAAAGTTTAAAGTCACCCCTTCTGCAGGAAAAACAATGGCAACTATTTTTTGGGATTGCCTAGAAATTTTAATGATTGATTATCTGAAGAAGGGTGGTACAATCAAAGGATAGTATTATGCAAGCCTAATGCATCGCCTCAGAGATGTTATTAAAGTGAAAAGACACGGAAAACTAACGCGAAGTGTCCTGCTGCGTCATGATAATGCACCAGCCCAAAAGTCAAGACTTTCAAAATCTGCCGTTGCTAAATGTGGCCTTGTAGAAATTGATCATCCACCTTATAGTCCAGATTTAGCCCCCAGTGCTTATTTCCCACTAAGGGGAAGAACATTTAGGGACGATGATGAACTTATAGCGGCTGTTGAAAACCATTTTGCGAGCAAACCAATAGAATATTTTTATAATGGGTTAAAGATGTTATTGAAACGATCTAATACTTGTATTGAAAAGCAAGGGGCCTATATTGAAAAATAAATTTCTGTTGTTGTTCTAATCTACTCTTATCATCCCTAGTCCGGGAATATAAAAACGCCTCTCGTACTTTGGAGCCTGGAGAGGATGCAAAACGTCCTTATTTTTGTTTATGGATGGGGAACGAGATTATGAGAAACAGAAACTTTCATGATGTGTTTTCCGATGAAGCAACCTTTTCTACCAACGGGACGGTTTCGTCGCAACATGCGTCAATATTTGGTTAAAGTAAACGTGTGGTGGTGTGCTGTTTCTTACCATGCAATAATAGGCTCATATTTTTTTAATATGTTGAGAAATTTTCTCCGCGGTAGTTTAAGTGATTTACCTCTTGATTATCGTCGCTCAATTTATTTTCAACATGATGGCTGTCCTCGTTGGAGACGAAGCCACGTTTCATAAAAAACTGTGAATAGACACAATTTCCTTTATTATTCGACAAGTAACCCCCATCTTATAGCAACTCATAGTCAAACTAGGTGGTCTTTGAATGTTGGGGGTGGTATAGATCGATATCACGTAATTGGACACACAACAGTGAATGGTCAGGTTTATTTGGTCTTTTTAGAGAATCATTTACCATTACTGTTGGCAAACGTTCCTCTTAACATTCTTTAAAGAATGTGGTTGTTACACGATGGAGCTCCGGTACATCACATTAGATTAATTCATAATCATCTTAATTCCCATTTTCATGGAAGATGGGTAGGAAGAGGAGGACCCATTACATGGCCAGCTCGTTCACCAGAGTTAAGTAAAATTGACTTCTTCAAGTGGGATTATGTGAAAAACCGTGTCTATCAAATACTTCCAACCACACAAGATGATATGTAGAATAGAATACGGGAAGCATTCCAGAGTAGTAATGTAGAAAGGTCAGTGGTATTGATGTTTTCGGTGGACATTTTGAACATTTATTGTGACATTAATTAATTTTATAAGAATTTTGTCTTAATAACTGATGTTTTTTGAATTTTTTGTAATAATTTGTTACACTTTTATTTGTTCACGACAATTTTGTCAGGTGTATATTGTGCGAAATTGTGTTTAGTTCTTTATTGTTTTCGATTGTAATTGTTTGCTTTGAGAGTGTGATCATACCCCAACGTGGAAATTACCGCCAATTAAGCGAATTCGACAGAGGTGGTATTGTTGGTTTGCGCGACGGTGGTTTTTCGTTTACAGAAATCGCAAATCGCCTTAACCGGAACCAAACCATTATCGTGCGCTGCTATCAGGCATGGACTAAGGAGAATCAGGAACGCTGCAGAAGAGGAACAGGGGGCGAAAAAGAACAAGTGAGGTGTAAGACCGCCATGTTCAACTTATGGTAACAAGAGACCGATTCTCAAGTACCAGATCAATTTTCAATCAATGGTTAGCTAACGAAGGTCGTCCTATAACCCTTCGAACGCTTTACTGCTGAATCAGAGTTTTCGGCTTACAATGCTATCAGCCACATCTTGTGTTACCATTAACGGCTCAACCTCGACGACAATGTTTGGAGTGATGTAGGTTTCGACTGCAGTAAAACCAAGAGTGGTTTAGGGTGGTGTTCACTGATGAATCCCGATTCTGTTTCTTATAGGAGTAGGTCTCGTTTGATATTCATCCGAGGCAATATGAAGCCCCAATGATATGTGGATGAGATGGTAGAACCCAATATTCTTCCATTTCTTCAGCATTTGGAAGACTTACTTTTGCAGCAGGATAATGACCGTCCCCATATTGCAAGACGTTTTTTGGACCGATTTGCAGAGGATAATGTTAATTTCTTGCCATTTCCACCCAGATCCACCGGCCTTTCGCCCATCGAGAATGTTTGGGACATTACGGGGAGAAGACTGAGAACCTTGCAGCATCCTCCGCAGACGCTGCAAGCTCTACAGCACGAATTACAGGTTACTTGGGACACAATACCTCAAGAGGACCTTGACCATCTGCTAGAATCGATGCCACGAAGAGTGGAGAAGTGTGTAACCAACAGGGGGAGTACCAACCCATTATTAATAAAAATTATGTTTATATTTTACTCTTTTCCTTTGAAATTTTAATCAATTGCTACCTGTAGTACCGATATATATTATCAACGATGTCGAGAGCGTATTGAACCCAGAGGTGAGATTTATATTCTAGATGAGGACGGATTTGGACCTTACACAGCAGAAAGAGTTGTCGGGAGTTAAAGTACTGCTTAGATCTATACAAAAAGCCTATTTCACGAGCAGCTGCTTTAGATGACAGAAGATGATCAACCCATGAAGGAAGATGGTCAACCCATGTATGTGTGTCAAAATCTTTCACCACTATCATTTCCCATTGACGTTTTCTTTAACGTTGTATGTTATGTGAGATTGTTTCGTAACAGATAATAGGTGGATAGTTTGGAGATTCATATACACAACTAAAAAGTAATGCTTACACAAATCTTTTAATTGTTTGTATTTATGGTAAAGCCATCTTCTTAATATTGGTGGTACATACTCTTTAATTAAGTTAGACTTATCTTCTCATTTGTTGCCATCCATAAAACCTTCTATTTTTTCCATAAGTTATCACTTACAAGGTTGCGCATATCTTCTGGTGATAAGGAACAATATAAGAGGCGTGCTGTTTATCTCCTGTTGGCATTGGGGAAAATCTTTAAACCTTGGTAGAATTGTATTCCACACTTCCCGTAAGCTGCTAGCAAAACTAGGTACGCTATTTACATTTTGTCTATAAAAAATATATTCGGAATTAAATTTAAAAATAATAACCTCTACAATTAAGGCACATATCGAACTGCTTCACCAACCGATTTATACCTTGCTCGTAAAATGTTCGTGGCTGTTGGTTGAAGAATTCCTTGACCGAGTTTTGTGTTTCAGCATCCGGTTCAAAGCGTCTACCTCTCAATACCTTTTTCAGTGGGCCAATAATACGGAAATCGCAAGGCGCTAAATTTAGGATGTACGGTCGATGTTCTAAAATCCTCCATTTTTTCCTTGCAAATTTTCTTTCATTACGTTTGAGACATGAGGCCGCGCGTTGTCGTGAAGCAAAATGACACCATTGGAAAATTCTCGTCTTATTGCTTGATGAAGCTTATTCAGAGTTTCGTTGTATAGATTTGCATTAATATTCACTCCGTATTCTTTAAAATCGATCAGCAATGGTCTTTTAATGTCAAAAAAAATTTTAGCATCACCTTGCCTGCGGAAGGTTGTGCCTTAAACTTTTTGGTTGTGGTAACTTTGAATGTTTCCATTGCATCGATGACAACTTACTGCAAGGTTCGAAATAAGGGCACCAAGTTTCGTCACCAGTAGTTATTGATAAACGGAAGTTATTACCACTTTCGTTGCACTCCATAAGGTGTTGCTGAGACAAACCTATCCGCAAACATTTTTGATCCTCAGACAAAAGACAAAGAACCTATTGCCAACAAACTTTTCTGTAACCCAGTTTCTGTACGATGTTATAGACGAATCCTACAGTCACATTTATATTTTATGATATCGGTCTGAAGTTCGACAAGTTTCTCTCTAATCAAACCGTCCACATGCGCTATATCTGTATTCTGTTGATGAAGTATACAATGCAGCTGATCGCGGCACATCTTTTGTTGCCTCTTTATCATTTCTAAATTTTCGGCACCATTCCTTTATAGTTGGGCAGGTAAAAGATGTTTCTTCATAAACTGTCTGTAATCGGCAATGGATTTCAAAAATTGAGTGACTGAACGTTGATCAAACTTGGGCGGACTTTGTATAACAAATGCCATTTCAAAGCCGCAATATTTAAAATCGCTATGAAATATCAATAGAACTGACTAATTTGTGTGACAGTTACCATCATTACTGACGTTGCAAAACGTCAACTGGGCGATTAAACTTTTTTCCAAGGCTAATTTGATTAAAGATGGGTTTCAAATGAACCAGTGTATGAATTGAATAACCAAACATTTTCGGGTATTGATAAGACTTGTAAAATATGCCATAATTTTGGGGTAATAAAGATATTAATAATTTTGATCCGTCCCTACTTGCTCTAATTTCCATTTCTCTAAGGTGCCGTTGACTTTCAGGTAGGTAGTTACTTGTGTTTCTGTCATTGCTGATTCTGTCGAACTGCGGGTGGTGGGTGGGTGAGTGGTTAGGTGGGTGCGTGCGTGCGTGCGTGCGTATGTGCAAGCGTGCGTGCTAAGGGTGTGTATGTGCGTTCGTGTGTATGTGCGTGTGCGTGTGCGTGTGCGTGTGCGTGTGCGTGTGCGTGTGCGTGTGCGTGTGCGTGTGCGTGTGAGTGTGCGTGTGCGTGCGCGTCCGCGTCCGCGTGCGCGTGCGCGTGCGCGTGTGCGTGCGTGAGTGCGTGCGTGCTTGTGTGTGTATGGGTTGTGCGTGCGTGTGTGTTGTACGTACGTGTGTATGTGGCTTATGCATGTGTGTGTTCCAGTATCCACGATAACTACACAACGACTACACTTACGTACTTAAATTTTTCAATTAATCTGGCTTTTATTTCTCCTGGAGCTGGTTAGACCGTGGGAGAAATCTAGCGGCGGAGAGGGGACTTTTCTTTGGAGCAGTTTTTGATTTTTCTTAAATATTTCCGAAACAGATGCATATTTTAAACACACAAGAACGTCAGTATATAGGCCTTAAGTATGTCGATTAATTATGCAATTTTTTGATACGATTTAGAGGCAAGAAATTTCCTAAGATAGAATTTAAGTGACGTGCAGTTTTAAACGTTCGACTGACATATATTGTTACTTTAGTTTTTACTGTACTGCCCCTTTTCGTTATAAACGTATTAAATATTTGGTGTGGAAGAACACACGACCTTTTAACCAACAACGTGGAAATTATCGTTCATGTCAGATAGAGGTTAAAAAATACGTAGATTCTAACTTGAAAAAATTCTAAACCCGTTTCTATAAAGATATCGATAATTCAATTTAAGCATTTGAAATCCTGTTTAATTAATTTTTACTTATTTGGCTGCACGTTAAGAAACTTCTGAAAAGTTTGAATTTGGCGAAAAGACACAGATGTTTAAATTCAATTATTTGTGTTGAAATGAACATACAAGTTGGATAAAAAGAAACTATCACATATATGTTTATATGATAACGCGTTAAAAGGTTATCAGTTCACCTTTCACTTACACTTGTACATAAACGTTTATAATCTATAAAGAGGTATCTTTCCTATATTTGCAATTCCTAATTATGCTTACGCAAACTACTACATCTTTCGATTCTTCTGATAACAGGAGGGTCGAACATTTACCTTTAGTAACGGCATCTAATGGTAATATGCGTACCAAAGATAATACAAGATCGTTCTCGAATGTATCAATTTCTGTTTCCTAAAAAATATCAACCCGTAGTATTTTCAGCTATCGATGTGTTAGATAACGTTCTAGTTACTGGAATATTTTATTTGCATCGAGAATAAGCAAATTGATTTTATGGGCAAAGCGGATTGTGTTATCCAATGTTTCACCCTGCATTTCACATTACGTAATTGAAGAAGGACTGAAAAGCAATAATTTAAAATTGCTTCCTCCAACGTCCTTTATAGGAGCCGGAATAGGACTAGAAGAATATGATATATATATATATATATATATATATATATATATATATATATATATTATATATATATATATATATATATATATATATATATATATATATATATATAACACACATTATCATACATAAAAAAAGATTACCTCGCGGGGGATTTGAACCTACGGCATGTACTTTGCTAGAGTACCGCTCTACCAACTGAGCTATCGAGATACAAGCCTCAATCTATGCAAGCTTAGTCTTTATGTATGTAGAATAGGTGCGATTTCTACATATAATGGGATCACAGTCAACTTATTTATACACCTATTCTACATTAACATAGATTAAAGCTTGCATCGATTGAGACTTGTATCTCGATAACTCAGTTGGTAGAGCGGTACTTTAGCTTTCAGCTTTCTGCGACAATTTTTTATAGTAGCGGATGATTCAGTTACCATTTCACCCTCAGTCTGGATTAATTTTGAGGAGGAGGAATATCGATTTTTTTATCAGACTATAAGGTAAAATACTACAAGTGTAAGGAACCTGAAGATATATGAAACAAAACAAACAAAAATCAACCAATCATCCGCATTATATAATAACCTTACGTCATTACCAGAATAAGACAAGATAGTTCTGGAACAGACAATAACAGAAGACGAGCTTACATCAGCACTGAATTCCTTAAACAAGAATAGCGCACCAGAAATAGATGGGCTGACTGTCCAGTTTTAGATAATGTTACGTATTTTTTGTGTAAAAAGTAAAAGTGTCGTAAAACTTGTTTTATTAGATTTTATTTAAATTATATTGGAGGAATGGGTGTAAGTACTCAACAATGTTCGGATAGGGTCGGTTATCTTCGGGAGTCGAGAAGTGGGCTCGCACTAACTATAGCACGGCTAATGCGATTCGTACCTATATGAAAACATCGCATCGCAAAATTTTACCTGTGTATATAGTTTCCAGCGAGTAAGCATTATTATTGTAATGTATTCTCCTGTTTATGAACCAACATCAGAGGACATTAGAAGGGATTTTTTAGTAAACTACTACAATATAACTGTTCAAGCTGATGATGAAAACGATGAAGTGGATGAGATGAATGTATCTCATACTCATGATGATGATGAGGATTCACAGAAGAAGACCGATGAGTTAGAGGGAAAGGGCAAATCTCAAGACCATGATGATAGTGACGAATTGTTTATAATTTGTATATTTTAGAAGCCAGTTTCTATCAATCTTATTGGATTTAATACAAAAAACAAAAGCGTTGGAAATTAGATGTGGCTTTCGTCTCTCCCATCCCCGCGTTTCTCTTGTCCCTTTCGGCTCTCAAGTCTATCGTGTCCGCTTGGCTGGAAGTTTGAGCTTGTTTGTGGCGCCATCTAGTGATGTATGAGCTAACGAACGTTTTTCTGTAACAGAGATTGTGATCATGGCTCCACGTAGCTGTATATTTCAAACTACATGCAGTTCCTAGGAACTTGTGCTCGGGTCTTCGCCCCTTGTCGCGGACCCTTGGCATAAAATTCTCAAAATCTCTGTGTAAATAAAACATATAAGCAAGTAAGACCGCTTATTCAACGCGTGTTTAAATTCCATGTTAACAAATAACATTTTGATGTATACCAACCAGCTCTTAATTACACATTTATTTTTAAAGTAATGAGTTGAATTATGGTTGTTATTGCACTGTATACTGCACATAGGTGGTTGAGCATTTTCAATAACGACTAGGACGTTCGGTCTTGTTTTATAAAAATCTAAGGTTTTTTTAAAAAGATAGAAGTCATTTTCAGATACATCTTGAATTTATTTATTTCGCTATTTTAAATGGATATAATTAAAACATTCTTATGTATCTGGCTTGATTGATTGATTGTTTTGAAGGTTGTTTCCTCAAAACGAAATTATGTTTTACCAAAATTGAAAATGCAATGGTAAATTTTAGGCATCGTTTTTATATCAAAATGATCATTAATAGAAATGTGATAATTTTAATAATAATCACGGTAATAAAAATTTAAAAACTCTAATAAAAATAATATGGGGAAGTACATGTTCAATTTTAACTGTATGTTGCACACGTAATTATTACATTCCAAACTTTTAATGAGGTTTTTATAACTGTTAATGAATGCGTTTCAATAAACAATTTGTGTGTCCGTATGTACAATATGAATATTTTTAAATCGCTTTGAAAAAAATTACTTTTACTGGCAGAGAGCCAACCAGTTATATATCAACTATGCATAAGTAAAAACGTAGAAAGTGATTTAGTGTGAGTATACGGCTAACGGAAAACGGGTACCACTCGCGAATCAGTCCCTCAAACATGTTCTTTCAGTACAGAGCTGGTAAGTGTGATTTAATCTTTTATTTATTTACTTGTACAGATTTTTAAATACAGTTATACAACACATCTAAGCTATACGTAGCAACAAGTTTCTTTAAAAAAATATTAAGGTGTACAATATACAAACAATTTAACGCTCGGATGGATATTAAACATATTTGAATGCAATCAATGCAGGTAAAGCAATCAGTTTTAATATTCGTTTAGAAAACAATATTAATAACTGTTATGTAATTAATTAACTTAATAAAAAATTTTTGTTTCATTAGAGAATAACCTGAATGTCAGTAATTTTTTTTTATAATTTACTGAGGCTTTTTAATTATGATATTTACAATAAAAATAGGTGTTCTATAATTAAATTTTACTGTCATTCAAATTCCCCACACAAGATCAATCCCTAACACAAGTTCATACACGTGTCTTACAAGATAGCAATAGGGCCTCCTTATTAGGATACAAATTCAAATTTTACTTCAAGGAGTCACGGGGCGAAGTTCCAACAGTAAGTTGCGAAGCCCTATATCTGTCTTACAAGATAGCATTAGGCCTCCTTATTAGAATACAACTTCAAAATACCAGTCATAACCTACAAAAACAAATACCATTTCCAACATGTCTTATAAGATTAGGTTAGAACCCAGAGCCAAGCTTTACACTTGTCTTATAAGGTTAGGGTTTCCTTGTTTCAAATTTTACCCCTATAAGTTGTTGCCTTATTCTAACACCTGCAGCTAATACATTATTATTATTTATGTTGTCTTCTATAATGTGGTTCATTGCAGGAATAATCACCTCCATGTTTTCATTTCCTAAGCCGATGTTTCTCTCTATGCATATATTATGCAAAACAGCACAAGCATAAACTATTTGCCCAGCTTTAGTAGGTGCATAGTGCAACACACGATGTTTTATTAAGCATCTAAAACGAGATTTTAATACACCAGTGACCCTTTCTATTATATTTCGAGTTGACATGTGTGCTTGTGTGTAATTTCCCTCTGGTGTATTTTCTATTGCATTAATTATGGGAGTCAAAAGTCACGGTTGTAATGGATATCCTGAGTCGCCCAACAACCAAATATTCCTGCCATTATTCTGCATATACTGCGTTCTCATGTGGTTATTTATAGTTGACATCTGCCATATAGCAGCATCATGTGTTGATCAAGGGTTAAGATAAAAAACGATTAATTTTTTAGCCATATTACTCTAGCGGTCTTTGCGTTAACCTCTTTCAAAAACATTTACGATTACGTAGCTTTAAAATCATTTGTAACTACAGTTATCATTTAAGACATTGTAAAACACATTACAAAAAGCTTCTTTAATTGAATCACGATGCCTCGAGTGCGAAGACGCCAAAATTTTCGGCAGTTAAGCGAGTTTGATAGGGGTCGAACTGTGGCAGTCTGTTTTCGGGCATGGAACCAAGAGGGCCGTACAGGAAGAGCGAGAGGTGCAGGACGTCCTCGAAGATCGCCGTCTTAGGGTATTGGATCTACGGGAGCGCTTCTCGTCTACACGGGCGTTTGCGGACCAGTGGTTTTCAGAACATGGAAGGGCGATTGGGATGCGAACTATTTATCGCCGGATATGAACCTTTGGACTCTTTTGATACCGTCTCCACTCTACCACTGACTCCTGGGCACCGACGTGATCGTCTAGCGTCATATAGAGAACGGGCAAATTGGGACCAAGAATGGAATTCAATTGGCTTCAGTGATGAGTCCCGATTTTGTTTGGGCATGCATGACGGTCATGCAAGGGTGAGAAGACGGCGTGGTGAAAGACAAGATCCCCAATTTTCTGTGGAAAGGCATGTGCGCCACACAGTTGAAGTTATGGTATGGGGGGCTCTTGCTATTGGAAGTAGATCACCTTTGGTCTTCATTAGAGGTAACATAACCGCTGCGCGCTACATCCAGGAGATCATAGAAGCCTATATTATACCTTATGTTCAGACCGTCCCCAACACCACATTCCAACAAGACAACGCACGACCTCATGTTACTAGGGCTTCTTTGGCTAATTTTGAGGCCAATCAAGTTGCTTTGTTGCCTTAGCCACCGAGATCTCCCGATCTTTCACCCATCGAGCACGTCTGGGATATTATGGGAAGAAGATTATTCAATTTACCCCAACCCCCACAAACTCTAGTGGCCCTGCAGCGTTAGTTACAGATAGCATGGGATGAGATACCTCAGGAGGAAATCGATCACCGCATTAGAAGTATGCCCAGACGTGCATAAGACATCGTGGTGGCGTAACACATTATTAAGTTTTTGAAAAAGTTAACAGTTTAATTTTTATCAAATTTTGATCGTTTACTAGACTAACTCGAATACACTTGTATACCAAAAATTGTTCAAATAAATTAATTATTACTGGGTGTTCTTCTTTCTATGTAACTTAGTATTTTTACAGACTTTTATTATTAATATTAATAATTAATTAAAATACCTACATCTATTTCGTACGGAATTGCAGCTGTAAAAAGCGTTATTCACGTTGATCGAACAATACATTACATACAATACAATAAATTGAAATAATGAAAAGCAGTACCTACACCTCTGTACTTCTGTAAAACGAAATCGTAATCGGATTACGCTCAGCCTAAATGCTTTAAGACGACCCACTTAAGACTCTTGCGCAACCAACCTTCTGCCTCTCCGGGCAGAATGGGATAAGCTCTACGTCTACTTCAGTACTTAAATGATTTGAAATATTGATAGTTTATTACATGAAAACAAAAGAATCGACAAACCACATGGCTTACGAGCCGCCACTGGGTGATAAGGTTACCTTTGATCATGTATTGTGTATAACACAGTATTTCGTAAAAAATCTGAATTACAACCTCAAATCCATGGATGTTAGATGCGTCCACATACGTGTACAATTTACACATTCCAAAAATATTGCTACTGTTATCACTTATCAATTTTCTAATACATTATGTCACTTTCACTTCAGATATTAAAAATTGCTTGTGTAGTTTCAAGCACACATCCATGTAAAAGGATTTTGTAAAAAAACTCGAAGTGCATAAAACGTAAATCAGTTGTATCTATCAAAAGTATAAACCAATTACGAAAAAGTTGCAGTGGAGGGCAGAGGTACCTCACACCCAAACCTCAGGAATTCAATTTATGTTTTTAATCATTATTTTAAAGACATAACAACTGAGAAATTTGTTAAGGTTGGCCTTGGCCTTTGCGTAATATTCGTTTTGCATTGATATTTATATCACACAGTAGTGATATCACTTATGATCAGTAGTTTTATGACGTTTTGACTATTTTTTATATAAAAGTGAAATGCATTCTTTCTGATAAAAAAGTATTCAAACATTCTACAGCAAAGATTATGAACAGAATGCAAGCAATAACTATTGTAGTGTTCACATTAATTTTAAGCGTTCAGGTGATTATGAAAAAATATTGGACTCATTTATACATTTAATCAATTTTATTTTTTAGGCAAATATACCACAAGAAACGCTTCAAGAGTTCGCTAGCATGGTCGAACCGTATAAATCAAATTGCAGCCACATCACAGGTGCTGAGTTGGAAATTGTAAACAAATTACTTACAAACGGCAATTTGTTGGACAATCCTAAATTAAAATGCTTTGTCAAGTGTATATATGAAAAATTAGGTATCTTTAATTCTGATGGCAGTATAAACATGGATGTTGCATTAGAGGTCACACTTAAGCTGCCCTATGGAACCGAAGGACTTGCTACGGGTTGTGCAAATAAAGCTGATAGTATCACAGAAGTTTGTGAAAAAGCCTATGTACTTTACTCATGCGCAGCTGATACGCTTTCTGAACAAAATTCTGTATAAGTAGTCTTTTTATATTTATTCCCGTTAATTCTAACTCTTCAGTTGGAGTTTTTATATTTATTCTTTATCAAGAACTTTATTTTTAATCAGAAGCAATACAGACCTCATTTAATATATCATATATTTTCCATTGCTTTGTATGACTTAATCCCGACGTTCAACCAGTTTTTTTTATATGGAATTAAATAGAGAAGGTTCTCTGTTTCATACAGTAATTACTGTGTGACTCCCACGTCAATTGTTAGAAATGGTCAGAAAAGGTGGAAAGCCAAGACTTTTATCATTAGTACGCTAGCATAATAATAAAATAACAAATGTAGTTAATTACAAATTATACATTAATTAATATATAATCAATATTAACTCTTTCGGGATCTCGGTCTTCCTTGATATTCTTTCGAGTTGCCCAACTGTACAATTGCATTTTTAAGAAGTTTTCAGAAATGTGACGAGTTTTAAACCATATTGCATGTTAAACATTTTTTATAAAGCAACAGTGTACTAGTTTCCGAGCTTCATTTCTTGGCATGCATATTACACTATAAGTTTGCGAACATTACCAAGGCCAGGAATCATATCATACAAATATTTATAATAACGAGAAACTTTCAAAAGCCAAAGGACTTTCCAAAATTCCTAAAGTCAACTAGTCATAATTGAATGTCACTTTAATTTTAAACACTAGACAAAAACGGATTTCAAACTGTTCCTTGACAGTGAGCACACTATAAGAATATAAGAGAGATTGCAAAACCATTTTCTTCTGTACTCTACTAAGTACTGATAAGACCAAGTGGAGCAGAGATGAGTGTGGAACACTACACGACCTTCCAACCTACAAAATGGAAATTAAAAGAAATGAAATAACTTCAATAACATTCTTTAAGGATATTTAAGCAACCTCTTTTATAAGAAGTTCATTACGAAGATAGGCAACATTGTAAACGCAAAAACAATAATCTATGGCAAACAGACATTTAAAACTTCATGACACACAGAGGTTAATAGATTTCTAGATGTTTACTTTATGGCGAAGGCCGTTTGAAGAGCTGGTATTATTTAAATTAAAAAAATACGCGAATCCAAAAAAATTGGAGTATTTTGCTTTTACTGAAGTATTCTGGATAAATAACGTACCAAAATGGAACATCACTTCGAATTTAGGTTCCATTTACAACGATCTTAAATACACCGTTAAAGACAAAAAAAGCCGGTCCTGTTAATTCCTTATATAATCTTGCCGTCTGATTGGTCGTTGGGTTATTATTCCTGTAAAAAAATAAATCGCCCTAAAACAAAAAAATAATTTTGAATATATATATATATATATATATATATATATATATATATATATATATGGGGTGCGGCATGAGTGCGTCGAAGTACGATATATCCGTTATTAAAGGAGATATCAAAAAAAGTTATTTACAAAAATTATAGGCAACTTCAATCTTTATGTTATAAATTATTTTCGTATTTACAGGGTGTTACATATTACCAGATTAAACCAAACATACTTTTTTTGGTCACCCTATATATTATTTCAAATTTAGATTGAGCTCATCTCTACCATACTTCCAATATAGGGTTTCATTACGTTATACAGGGTATTTCAAAAGTTATGGTCAATTGTACACGAAAATCAACCTAAGAATAATAACTTTTTGAGATTGGTACAGTGTTACGAGAAAGTGCTATTTCTTTATTATTGCAAGAACTGAATATAGAGTGAGCCAAAACTCAAACACATGATTTTGTCAATTTTCTCAAATGAATCACCCGTATTTTATTTTAAAAAGTGAAAATGCACTTCATGGTCTTTCATTTTTATTAAGCACTCCCTATAGCTAAAATCGTTAATTTCTGAGATATTTTCAATTTAATAACAGAAAGAGGTTTTTTTTTAATTTTATTATAACAAGATAGCCGTGAACAAATAAAAGTGTAACAAATTATTATAAAAAATTAAAAAAACATCAGTTATTAAGACAAAATTCTTATAAAATTAATTAATTTCGTAATAAATGTTCAAAATGTCCACCAAAAACATCAATACAGCATCGCAGTCGATCTTCAAATTCTCCACTGAACTTTCTACATTAATATTCTGGAATGCTTCCCAACAGCAAAGTTCAATTCAAACAGTATTTCAGTATTTACAAATTAACAAACACTACACAATCTCAAAGAAGTTTGTTAAATGACAAGCTACTAATTATTACTGAATAATATCTATTTGTCATTAGTAGTACCCCGCCCACTGGGGCACCTTCCCCTCCATTTTTTGTACTCACCCACGTGGGAGGCGTATATTTGGAGGGTGGGGTCGGCTTCTTTTCGGGGGCCTTTTTCAATCCTTGAGCGGAGTTGAGCCGCCTAATTAAGGACCTTTTGGTAGTATTAAGAGCCTTATTGGCTGTATACCGCTTAGAGTTTAGACAATTGCGCGTATATGCGGTGTTCTCAAAACTTTATTTTCCAAATACGCAAAAGAAAAAATAAGAACGTTACAATCAAGAGCATTCCAAACATTTATGCGTTATTAATTTCAATTGCATTAACCTACACTACATTTTAGATGTACTAACAGATAATCCATAATTTCAAACTAAACGGCAAATATGTGATAAAATCACGGTCACGTTATAAAAATCATTTGTAGAGTATCACATTTCAAAAAATCAAATCAAAAAAATTCTAGGTACAGCTTGCAAGGTTATTTACGGTAATGTAACGTAGGCGGGCGAAACATGGCAATCTCTTAATCAATTAAACAATGTACGGAGAACGTAAAAGTGGGAATCAAAAACTTTATAACAAATATAAATATTAAATAAGTAATCAAAACGTGTTAAAAAATCTTAAGCAACCAATACCTTTGTAACGGTATAAAACGTGAGGTTTAAAATGAGTATCTTTTAAATTTTTTAACATTTTTCTTTGATTGCAAATTTAAAATTTAATCTATCTTTTATTTTTGTTACTATATTTAATATTAATTTTAATTATAACATTACATTTTATACTATTTTATATTATATTATCCTTTGATTGCAAATTTAAGGTTTAATCTAACTTGTGTTATAATATTTAATTTTAATTAACTGATCTTGAAAGTAGGCAATTGAAGTCGGGTGAGCTAACAGGGTCAGGGTAATGATCACTATTCATTATTACCCTTCAATTAAATACACCTGAAACTTAAAAAATAGAAAATCTAAGTTATCACAATTCACGACAATAATAAAACAGATTTATTTAGTTTAAAATGACAATAATATGCAAGTTGAAACCTAAATTATAAACCAAAATAAACGAATTATATTTATCTTAATGTTGACAACGCCTACGAAACTAACCATAAATAAATTTGGGTTTTATATATCCTTTGTACGATTTTTTTTAATAATCAATATACAGTTTTGTTTGTACCAACATTCGGAATATACGTAGTATCAGGTTGAATCGTAATGCTGTTCACCTACACCTTGAACAAGTACAAGCTCCACTCTAACTTTAGCCTAAAATGCGGTATATGTGCGTATACCAATGACAACGTAGGTTGTAAGAGAGTATCCACATTGGAAAACAACAAATTCGACGCGGTTTGGTTTAAACATTCTCGGCCTCAATTTATAAAATTCTATAGAAAGTAGTTGATGGTTGATGGCTTTTCCATGATTTTCGATAAAATGGAAGTCATAGCTATTGCTCGATAGTTTGAGGGATCGGTTTTATCGCTCCTTTTAGGAAAAGGTTGGACATTTGCCAACTTCCACGATGAGGGAAACTCTCCAAATGACATTGAGATCGAAAGGAGTTTGGACAATACAGGTACTTGCTGGGGGGGAGGCATTTTTAAGGACAATAGCTGGAATACCGTAAGGGCCAGTCGCCTTGTTTCAGTTAAGCTTATTGATAACTGATTGGTGGATTAGTTTCATAGCGTATGTGGTAATGTTGAGCGACGGCACAATTTTACCAGAATCATTGAGAGATGAATTTGATGCATAGTAATCGACAGAGGTTGACTTTGTCCGCTGGATCACCTACTATAGATTCGTCACGAGATGTCATGGAGGGAGTGGAAGATGTACTAAAGCTTCTACTGATGGCTTTAGCTAATGATCAAATGACATGATTCGTAACATTAACGTTTTTCAAACATATTTTTCGTTTAGGTGATGTTGTTTTTGCAACTATTCCTTGCGGCAATATAGCGTGATGTACCACAGATTTATTTGATTTCTATTTGGTGTAGAGTTTATGGTTTTGCGATAATGCATCAGCGCAAGCTCTATTAAACCATGGTTGGAACGGGAATGACCTACGCGATTACGTTTAGGAATGTATAACCCTTTACCCATCAAGACAACTTGCGTTACTGAAAGAGCAATGTTTGAAGAGGAGGACCGTTTAAGGAAACACTCACATCACGGGAAGGTTGCAAAGAAATCTCGCAGATATTTCCAGTTAGCCGATTTAAAACAACACATAGTTCTATAGGTTTTTCAAATAGTGGGATTTGGTACAGGAGAAGTTATTTCGGTTAGGCACTGGTCTGATTGACCAAGTGGGGAAAGACTTGTTTCATAGACAATTGGGTTTGATGTAAGGAATAGGTTCAGTAGGGTTGTTAGGGATTCTCGTGGGTTCGGAAATCATTTGTGTGAGATCATAGGATACAGCAAATTCTTCTGCACTATGACCTGCGGGATTAGTGGTAGATAAAAATTGAAGCCAATAGTTGTCATTGGTATACGCACATACACCGCATTTTAGGCTAAAGTTCGAGTGGAGCTTGTTGTACTTGTTCAAGGTGTAGGTGAACAGCATTACGATTCAACCTGATACCACGTATATTGCAGTAATGTATCCGAATGTTGGTACAAACAAAACTGTATATTGATTATTAAAAAAAATCGTACAAAGGAGATATAGAACCCCAATTTATTTATGGTTAGTTTCGTAGGCGTTGTCAACATTAAGATAAATATAATTCGTTTATTTTGGTTTATAATTTAGGTTTCAACTTGCATATTATTGTCATTTTAAACTTAATAAATCTGTTTCATTATTGTCGTGAATTGTGATAACTTAGCTTTTTTATTTTTTAAGTTTCAGGTGTATTTAATTGAAGTGTAATAATAAATAGCGATAATGACCCTGACCTTGTTAGCCCACCCGACTTTAATTGCCTACTTTCAGGATTAGTTAATTAAAATTAAATATCGTAACAGGTTGGATTAAAGCTTAAATTTGCAATCAAAGATAATATAATATAAAGTAGTATAAAATATTATAATTAAATTTAATATTAAATATAGTAACAAAAATAAAAGACCGATTAAATTTTAAATTTGCAATCAAAGAAAAATGTTCAAAAACTTAAAAGATAATCATTTTAAACTTCACGTTTTATACACTGTTACCATGGTATTGGTTGCTTAAGATTTTTTAACACGTTTTGATTACTTATTTAATATTTATATTTGTTATAAAGTTTTTGATTCCCACTTTTACGTGCTCCGTACATTGTTTAATTGATTAAGAGATTGCCATGTTTCTCCCGCCTACGTTACATTACCGTAAATAACCTTGCAAGCTGTACCTAGAATTTTTTTGATTTGATTTTTTGAAATATGATACTCTACATATGATTTTTGTCACGTGACCGTGATTTTATCACATATTTGCCGTTTAGTTTGAAATTATGGATTACTTGTTAGTACGTCTGAAATGTAGTGTAGGTTCACGCAAATGAAATTAATAACGCATAAATGTTTGGAATGCTCTCGATTGTAACGTTTTTATTTTTTCTTTTGCGTATTTGGAAAATAAAGTTTTGTTGTTTATCAAATTAAGATGGAAGTTTAAATTAAGGTATGTAGTGAAATCCTTTTACTAGTTTGGTTCAGAATAGAACAATATACAAATAAGTTATTTTCCTTGTTGTAAGTTTTAGAAATTTTCGTTAGTGAAAGAGAAGTAGATTAGTTTTTGTGTAAATAAATGGCCTCGTTATTTTGAATTTTGATGGATTTTGTTAAATGGATTTGAATTTTCATCACGTCAAAATTATATTGAGTATAAAAATTATTGCATTGTATGGTACGTCTTTTGTGAACTTAAAATGCAAGCCGTCAGACTGCCGCCTTCCTTGCAATAAGATTTCCTGGTTTTAAACAAAGAGTTTGGATTTGATATACGTTATTTTAAGGTTCATTATAGTAGGGGTTCGTTTTCATAAGCATCTCGAATTACAGAGGTACCCTTTTGGCGAACGCAGTTTCGATGCATAATTTTTTTCTTCAGTTCGGCTCAGCAATTCAATTCGTTTTTGGCGCAATTTAAATTTTTAGGTAATAAATTGTTACAAGACACTAAATTAAAAGGTAGGGGATTAAATTGAAAATGGCGAGATCTGAATGATGATTAAGCCAGTCAATTCCACGATGTAGGGAAAGACTCACGTATTTTGTTTGTTTGCGATTTTCGTAATATATACGAGAAAGGGTGTATCGAACATTAGCGTTGGACTATGTTACGCTACGCTACGCTGATTGGGGTTAATATCCAGATTCACCACATCCTCGAGTTATTTTATAGTTTTGTATCGTTTTGTCTATGGTGACATTTCGGTCATAGAAGTTAAGTGGTTTTCGTGTTTTTTTAAGTGCTTAACCTCTGTTCTGTTGACCTGCTGTAACGAATTTTGTTTGTGCGAATTATTTTTAACGAGTTCCTGGTGAAGAGGCTCAAACAAATAAAATAAAAACTTGTTGTATGCAGTGCCACTTTGTAAACAACGCAATGCTCTCCAGCATGGTTAAATATTTGTGCATTTACGATAAATCAGATAAAAAATATTAGTTACTTGTGTGCTTTTGGTTGAATGAACTGTCGTAAATTTAGTTCGTGTAATTATGAATAGGAAGTTGTCGTTTGTGAAATATTCTTTGGAGAACGTTGCCGTAGAAATTCACAGGAACCCTATCGAATCAGTACCTGGTGGACCAGATGCACGACATATTATATTGTAGTTCAGAGGAAGGACTGTTCTATTGGTGTAAGCGCTAAGTAAGGTGAACTTTTATTTGTATGCTATTGATGGTAACAATAGTGTGTGGTTTTTTTGTGTATGTGGAGAATGCAATCGCTTGCTTTTGTGTACATTTTTGTTGAAAAGCCCTTCAAGCAATTTAGAAACAAGCATATTCATTCACACGATTTGCTTGTTAATATTTTGAATTTTTATCTGTGTATGTGGTGAACGTTTATTTCACGAAAATATGTCAAAATGTATGTTACCGATATCTTTATTATTTCCATTGTATTGATTAAAAAGTAGGTATTGCTCCCTCTCTTTCCATCCGTCGTTCATGAAATCGTTCGTCTAATAACTGTCTCACAATAATACTGGAGGGTGCAGTTGCGCCATCCAGTTGCAGTCACATATTTTGTCTTATTATTAAAGGTACATCTTTTAACAATTCATTTAACGTGGTATTCAAGGAATTGTAAAAAAATTGACCAGGCGGAGTGCCATTTAAAGAAATGTGTGCCCGGATTTTCATTGGAATAATAATGATAATTATGTCCATTAACTAACCCATTATTATGAAACGTAGAATCATCTGTCCATAAAACGAAATTGTAAAATTGAGGTTTCATCAGCAACTGACAGAAATTTGCACGTGCCACATAATCAGTTGGAGTAGTTCCTGATGCACTTTATATGGATGGAAATGGTTTTCCTTTAACATTCGACCAACTGATCTAGAAGAAATTCCCAAATAAGAGCTTAATATCCGTTGACTAACTTGTGGGTCATCAATAACTGTAGCCAATACCCTATATTCTTTTTCTTTATTGGTCACTGCTTTACCTCGGTTATGAGCTGTGTATTTTACATTTCCTGTTGAAACAAGTGTCCGCTGATAACGTTTCTATTGTAGGTGCCTTATATATGAGAATCCTTGTTTATAAATTCTTGATGCCAATAAACAATTTTTTTGGCATTCGCCAAGGATAAAAATCATGTCTACCATTTCTTCTATAGATAAATTCATTTTGAAACAAATTTTGGTCACAAAGAAAAATGCCAATTGAGAACCTTATTAACGTATTGAAAACTGACAGTTACTTTCTTGTGTTTTTCATTTGTTTAAACGTCTACCTCGTCGTATACAGGAAAAATTGTTAAAATAATATTAAAACTTAAAATAACAATAAAACGGTTAAACTTAGGTATAAGGACTGTAATGGATGATAGACAATTAAAAAATGTATAAAAAATATTAGGGTGCTATTTAAAAAAACGGAGTACGTATGTTTTAAAATTCGGCGCCCTCTATCTGGTACCCCTGTCTTCGGCAACCTTTTTCACAGCTCCAAAGTTTGTCCGTAGGGTTCCCTATACCTAAATACAGAGCTTTTTGATTTATCTTGATTTTTCTTAAATTACAAGGTTTTGTAAAAAAATTAATTGTTAGCAAACAAAACTAATTTTGTCAAAACTGCTTCAGGATCTCGAAAATAGATCGTTTCGTTGATTTATTTAGCAATTTAATTGCGAAAAATACTATACTGGGTGTTCAGATTTTTCGGTTGTATTCATACATTCAAACTATAATATCTTCCTTATCTCAAATGGAACACCCTGTATATTTTAGATCTGTCATGTGACCAATTCATTGATCTTGCAAAAAGTACTAAGGTGTCCTATACGTTCACGTTTCAAAGTTATTCAACAATATTTAACAGTATCACGAATATATTAAATAATATTATTTTTCTCAACAATTTAACATATCTACTATAACAAATACTCGAAATGCCTGCCATCTTTTTTAATGCCGAGTATGATGCTCTTTTCAAGCGACCATCTTCCTTTTTGCAACATAACATGAGTGACGGTTCCAAATGCATTTTTAATTCGGTCTATCATGTCTTCTGCAGCAGTAGGAGGAGTAGCATACACTAGATTTTTAATATATCCCCATAAAAAGAAATCCATCGAAGTGAGTTCTGAAGATCTAGTAAGCCAGTTAATTGGGCCACCTCTTCCGATCCATTTGTTATGAAAATATTCCTTTACACGTCGTGAAAAATGTTGAGGGGCACCATCTAATTGTAACCATATTTTTTGTCTGATGTGTAATGGAACATTTTAAAAAGTAGTCAAAAGTCGTTTTTTAAAAAGTTTAAGAATTTGCGACCATTTAAAGTGTCGTCGAAGAAATATGGAGAACTAACTTCATCGCAAATTGGAACCTACACACTCCATCGATTCTGGTGATCTGCCGTATGCAATAAATCCTTATTTTCCGTATCATAATAAAGGTAGTTATGACGATTAACATGGCCATTATTTTGAAACGTTGCCTCATCGGTAAACAACACGTATTGATCAAAATTATCTTCTTCGCCGATTTTTTCGAGGATTGTTAAACAAAGAACAATTCGCCTTTTAAAATCTGTTTCATATAAATTTTAATCAAGTTAAATATGATACGGGTGGTATTTGTATTCCCTTAAAATTCTAGACTATAATGCCTGTTTCTCTTGCAATTATTCTAGTATCGGTATTTGGATTATCAACAACGGAACCTATTCTCAAAAACCTGTTATTTTCGTTATTGGTAACCAATTTTTGTTTTTTCCTGTTTTGGGTAAGCGACACTTCCTGTCCCACGAAACGTTTGCAACGATCTTTCTAGTAGTTTTTTATTTGGATAAATGCGGTTGCGGTAGCTTGCTGCGTAGACTCTTGAAGCCAATAAACATTTTTTTCCAGCTCCGAATAAACCATTTTAACTTAAAGTAATTATTTGATATTCACCACACAGTGCAAATAATTAATACCCAATTATAATGACATACTATTAATTAATAGTATGTCCTTGCGATATTGCAGGCTCACATTCCATTAATATAAGTAATTTGACTGTAATCTCATTATATTTAGAATTTACATCAGTTCTACATACATAAAGACAAAATTTGCATCGATTGGGGCTTGAACCTTGGTGGCGCAGTTGGTAGCGCGGTACTCTAGCAAAGTACAGGTCGTAGGTTCGAATCCTACTCGAGGTAAACTTTTTATTTATGTATTTAATAAAATTAATAATAATTTTTAATTTATTAATTAATAAGATTTGTCATTTCCACAATAGCACACTAGATTACAATTTAGCTTGGTAGCATCGTTCTTTGTCATTACAATATACATATTTTCATAAGTAATACTTTAATTAAACATTACTGCATACTAACTTGAAATGCCCACAAAAGAACAAATATCTTTGCTACTTACTCGAATCAAAAATTGATTAACAAACATTATTTGTAAAACCGTGAAGGTTTAGGTATAGGATACCTTAGTACTTTTTGGAAGATTATTAAATTGGTCACATGACAGATTGTATTGAATGTATTACTAATACAACCGAAAAATCTGAACACGCAGTATATTTGAAATTATTTTAAAAATGTAGCCTTAATAGACCGACACCATGTTCCTGCAACAATAATATAAAAAATGTAACCAGTTTTCCCATAAAACCCCGTCGCGTCCGGCGTGACTTGCCCTGTATATACATGGTGTTAGGTAAACATTCAAATGGTTATTTCTTGGCCTATTCTAACAACATTTTCTGTTATGATGATTTTTGAAAAACCCCTTTGTTCCGAAGATATAGTGTGAACAAAACTTGCGACAACCATATTCGATATTTGTTGCAATCGACTTCTTTTCACTATCGCTAAATCGACTTATTAGCTCCTTTTATAACTTTTGGCAAGTTTCGACAAGATCAGCCATCATGCCTGGATGCCTGTGTGTGTGTGTGTGTGTGTGTGTGTGTGTGTGTGTGTGTGTGTGTGTGTGTGTGTCTGTGAGTGTGTGTGTCTGTGAGTGTGTGTGTGTGTGTGTGTGTGTGTGTGTGGTGTCGTGTGGTGTGTGTGCGTGTGCGTGCGTCGGCGTGCGTGCGGTGCGTGGCGTGGCGTGTGCGTGTGCGTGTGCGTGTGCGTTGCGTGTGCGTCGTGCGTGTGCGCGTGGCGTGGCGTGGGCGTGTGCGTGTGCGTGTGCGTGTGCGTGTGCGTGTGCGCGTGCGTGTGCGTGTGCGTGGGCGTGTGCGTGGGTGCGTGCGTGTGCGTGTGCGTGTGCGTGCGTGTGCGTGTGCGTGTGGCGTGTGGTGTGGTGGGTGGTGTGCGGTGTGCGTGGCTGTGGTGTGACGTGTGCGTGTGCGTCGTGACGTGTGCGTGTGCGTGTGCGTGTGCGTGTGGTGTGGCGTGGTGGTGGGTGGTGCGTGTGCGTGGGTGGTGTGAGTGTGGTGTGGTGTGGTGGGTGAGTGTGAGTGTGTGTGTGAGTGTGAGTGTGAGTGTGTGAGTGTGAGTGTGAGTGTGAGTGTGAGTGGTGGGTGTGAGTGTGGTGTGGGTGGTGGTGTGGAGTGTGGTGTGAGGTGTGTGGAGTGGGTGTGAGGTGTGGGTGGTGTGGTGTGAGGTGTGAGGTGTGAGTGTGGAGTGTGGTGAGGTGTGAGTGTGAGTGGTGTGAGTGGTGTGAGTGTGTGAGTGTGAGTGTAGTGGTGGTGTGAGTGTGAGTGTGAGGTGGTGTGGAGTGTGGTGAGTGTGTGAGTGTGGTGGTGAGGTGAGTGTGGGTGTGTGAGTGTGTGAGTGTGTGAGTGTGTGAGGTGAGTGTGTGGTGGTGTGAGTGTGTGAGTGTGTGAGGTGGTGTGAGGTGTGGTGTGGGTGAGTGTGAGTGTGTGAGATGTGAGTGGTGAGTGTGTGAGTGTGTGAGGTGTGAGTGTGAGTGTGAGTGGTGAGTGTAGTGGAGTGTGAGTGGGTGTGGAGTGTGTGAGTGTGTGAGTGTGTGAGTGGGAGTGTGAGGGAGTGGAGTGTGAGTGTGAGTGTGAGTGTGAGTGTGAGGTGAGGTGAGTGTGAGTGTGAGTGTGTGTGAGTGTGAGGTGTGAGGTGTGAGGTGGTGGGTGTGGAGTGTGGTGAGGTGTGTGGGTGTGAGTGTGGTGAGTGTGTGAGTGTGTGAGTGTGTGAGTGTGTGAGTGTGTGAGTGTGGTGTGAGTGTGTGAGTGTGTGAGTGTGTGAGTGTGTGAGTGTGTGAGTGTGTGAGTGGTGGGTGTGTGAGGTGTGTGAGTGTGTGAGTGTGTGAGTGTGTGAGTGGTGAGTGTGAGTGTGTGAGTGGTGAGTAGTGGTGTGTGTGTAGTGTGTGAGTGTGTGAGTGTGAGTGTGTGAGTGTGTGAGTGTGTGAGTGTGTGAGTGTGTGAGTGTGGTGTGTGTGTGTGTGTGTGTGAGTGTGTTATTGTGTTAGTGTGTGTGTGTGTGTCTGTGTGAGTGTGTGGTTGTGTGAGTGTGTGTGTGTGTGTGTGTGTGTGTGTGTGTGTGTGTGTGTGTGTGTGTGTGTGTGTGTGTGTGTGTGTGTATGAGTGTGTTGTGTGTGTGTGTGTGTTCATCTGCATATTAAAAAATAAATATACCTAGATATAGACCTTAAACATGTCAATTTATTGTATTCTATGAAATTTTTTGATACGACTCGTAATTTAGCGGCAAATAATTCCTTGCGAAATCCGATAATTTCTAGGAGTAACACGATTAGAAAACGACCCTGGTGTGTTTGAATGAGTTCGGCAGTCATTAACGAGAAGATTGAATGCTTGTATCCAAGCTAGAGGAACTCATTTCGAACATTTATTGTAGATTCAGCAACTTTACGGGTACAAAGTATTCTTATAATAGGTTAAGAAATAAGCCCTTTAATTGTTGCCGCATGTTTACCTAACACCCTATATATATATATATATATATATATATATATATATATATATATATATATATATATATATACAGGGTGTCAGGAAAATGTGGGATATCTCTCAATAACTTGTAAACTATTTGACATAATTTAATAAAAATTCAGTATGATGGCCACTAGTAAGGGCCTCTCAAAACAGTATCCTTGAAACATATTTAGCTTGTTTAGTTTACCGGGGATGGACCAAGTTGTACACATTAACGCCTAAATTTTTAATACCCTGTATGATAAAGATCTCAAAAAAATGTTTTTGCGTATTTTGAACCTTTCTCTAAAAAATGTATACTTGTTTAATACCCATAAAATTAACTATTTTCGATAAAAAAAAAATAAACGAATTTATGTTTCATTTTCATTTAATTAAAAACCTTATGGGTTCAACATGAGCTCCGTGAAGTCTGATACACTCGCGAGCACGACGAATTGAGGACTGCTGTACCCGCCACAATAACTCCACATTGTTCCTTAGTACATCACAATGAAACGTGATTCTCTGTATAAGCTTCTCCCTAGTATCAACCGGACTAGAATACACCAAGGTTTTGAGGTGTCCCCACAGGTAAAAATCTAAAGGCGTCAGGTCGGGAGATCTAGGAGGCCAGGCGATAGGTCCACCTCTAGCTATCCAACGGTCGGGATAGACGTTATTTAGGTGTTCCCGCATAGCAACGCTAAAATGAGGTGGTGCCCCATCGTGCATAAAGTACATGTTTCGGCGGGTTTCAAGACGTAATTGCTCTATTAAATCTTGAAAAGCGTTCTAGAGGAACTCCAAATAAAGTTGTGCATTCAATCGCGCCGGCAATACAAATGGTCCAATCAAAAAATTGCCAATGGCTCCTGCCCAGATATTAATTGATTGAAACTGATGCTGTGCTAATGAAGTTTTCATTATTTCGTTGCTGATCCAATAGCCAGTTTGCGAACTGCATTCTACGAGGAAAATCTTCAGGAATCAATTCAAGCACTTTTTGCAAATGATGTGGGTATAACAGCTGTTCTTGAAGAACTTCATGAATTATTGTTTTCGGCTTATTATATTGTGAGGCAAATTTGCGAGTGCTCGTTGAAGGAGTGCCATCTACACCATTCAAAATATTTTCCTCTAATTCCACCGTATGCACTGTTCTTGTCAGACCAGCATCAGTACTTTGTTTCTTAATCATTCCCAAAGTTACAAAGAAAGTCTATGTTATTAGTATTACCTTTGTAACCGAAATTACTCACCATTCTCTCTTAGACGTTGATCAACTCGTTGAAATGTCTTCTGATTTGGAATAGTACGATTAGGAAATCTCTCGTGATATAATCTTCTTGCTTTCAAAGCATTGCAAGAGTCAAGACCATCCATGAAATGCATATCTGCATATTCAATAAAAGTGAATTCCATATTTCGAATAAGTTTACAATTGTAATCACAACGAAATCCAAAAATCAGTAAATTTAAAGTAAATTAATGTCGATCAATGTGTCAGCAATGTGACAAATATCAAGTTTTAAAATGCAGGTTATTTATTTATTTCGTATCATAGGAATGTTTGACATGTTTTTTTGAGTGAAGATAAATAAAATGATAAAGAAATAAAATTATACCTTGTGGGTCAATAAACTCACTTAAGTTTGCAACATTTTTTAAATAATTAATACGTTTAATTTGGTTTTCCTAATTTATTATTAAAAGAGTGTTTTCTCGTAAAAATTCGAAAAAACACTGGCTTAATTTTTTTTTATAATTTATTAATTATGAAACATTAATTCGTTTATTTTTTTTTTTCTCGAAAATAGTTCATTTTATCGATATTAAACAAGTATACCTCTTTTTTAGGTAAAGTTTCAAGCTACCCAAAAATATTTTTTTTAGATCTTTATCATACAGAGTGTTAAAAATTTATGCGTTAAGGTGTACAACTTAGTCCATACCTGATAAACTAAACAAGCTAAATATGTTTCAAGGATACTTTTAAGAGGCCCTTACTAGTACTACTTACAAGTATTTTAAAAGTTATTCAAGAAAAACTTATTTCCAGCGGCGTCCTTTAGGGGCTCATATCTCCGTAGGGAGAGTCTGGAGGAAAAAAATTTATGGGAACTTGTCATGTTATTTTATCGTCTTCTATCTGAACCCGAGAGATTTCCCACATTTTCTCGGACCTTTATATATATATATATATATATATATATATATATATATATATATATATATATATATATATATATATATATATATATATATATATATATATATATATATATATATATATATATATATATAATATATATATATATATATATATATATATATATATATATATATATATATATATATATATATATATATATATATTTTAATATATATACTTTAAATTAAATTTAATAATATATAGGAAATTTGATAATACAATTTAACAACATGAAATTGAACCCACTGCGGATGTTTTGCCGGCAGATCAGTCGACAATGCAATGCAAATGCTTCATCACCTATAAATACAAAATTTTGTTTTTCCTCGTTTTCTTCATTCTAGCGTTAATAACACCACCATCTGACATCCTTGTTCGCCCACATCAACATATATAAATTCGTAATGAGCCAATGCTTATTAGCGAATCCTATAAAAATGTTTCTAGTTATAATACATTGCTCCACAGCCATGTGGTTTGACAATTCTTATATGTTTTCCATCAATACTTCCTCCGCAGTTAATAAATCGCCATTTGTTTTGAATTAAAGCGCCTCATGTTTCCATTCTTCTTTTGTTTGTGGCATCTGAAAGAAAAAAATATTTTAAATACTCCAATGTTTCTTTTTTTTACAGTTTTTCAAACCATCTGAACCAAAGAAAAGGCCACCTAAGGAGATAGAAAGAGACCTGTCGGTGTTTATAAAAACATGTACTAGTTATTTTATAATTGGATGTTGTTCATAGTGGAGTGGCAGCCATATTATAGAGGTCTAATTATTCGTGAAATGCACTTTACCAAATGAAAGATATTTAATAATTTATATACTTTGCAAAATTACATTATGACAATTTGAGTTGCCTATCCTAAAGGCGCGTGATATTCAATACCATACATTTAACAAATTCAAAAATTATTATACAGGTTATCCTTCGGGTCAACCTCAAAAAAACCTGGTTAAAATTTTCACTAATGCTACTTTTGGTTGTTAAGAGTTCAAAGATAAAGTTGCTAAAGGCTTTAGAGTGGTTTTAATAATTATATATTCCTCCATTTATCCATTATAACTGACGTTTGTTTAATAGTGTGAGGCGAAAAAGTGCCTTCCATTTTAAAGTGGAAATTCAGGTGAAATAGATGATATTTAATTAAAATATCAAAGGGAGTAGGCAAATGAGGCAGGAGAATGTGATAACAAGTTAAAAAAGAAGGCTTGGATTAGTAACAAGCAAATTAAAGACAATTAAATAACAGGTTAAATGATAAGTGAGTGACATTAAGGTCAAGTTTCATAAAGCGCAAAGATAGATTGCAGAACAGTATTTGAAATTTTAAATTAATTTAAAACCTAAGTGAGGTCAAAGGACGAAATAACAACATTGGTTTTCCAATCTTCGTATGTTAACCTGAGCGAAACAAGTCAAGGCGCGACGTGTACCTGATGTCTCAGGAAGGAAATAAAGAAAAGAGGAAAACAAGAACTAATAGCGTTACCAGTATTAAAGAATTTATAAAAAGGAAAAGAGAACTTGAAGAACCCGCAGGTGGGAATTGAAGAAATTAAAGCCGTTTGGTAAAAGTGCGAAAGTAGCAAGCAGCCCAATTAAACAACAAGCGAAGGAACAAGGACAAACCAACGAATCGGCAGAGAATAAAGAAAGAAAAAAGATGGATATGTAGATAAGATTAAACAAGTTAGATGAAGTTTAAGGAGACATAATGAAACAACTGCAGACAAAGATAGCTGATATAAAAGAAGATATAAGCAAAATAAAGGATGATCTAAAGGAGGTGAAGGAAGAATGGGAAGGAAAAGCAAATGCCTAGCAAGAAGAAAGGAAAGAAATGGAGAAAAGGATAAGTAACTTGGAAAGTAAGCTGGAGAATCAAGAAAAATAAAGAAGAACTTTGTCATCAAAGGGATAGATTGGGAGAAAGAACAGTCAGAGAATGATAACCTGAAACAAAAAGTCGCTGACTTTATTCGAAAGGAAATCGGAGTAGAAATTAAAGCGGAAGAAGCCTGTACAGTGGGTAAGCCGGAAGCCAAAATTACTGTAGTGAAATGTGGAACCTTCGAAGAAAAGCTTGAAGTAATTAAAAGAAAATGGAAGTTCACGGGTAGTATTTATGTCGACAACGATCTAACGCATAAAGAAAGAAAAATCCAACTCACAATTAGAAAGGTAACCCAAGAAGAAAAGAGTAAAGGAAAGAAGACTAAAGTAAGTTACGGCAAACTGGACGTGGATGGAAAAAAATCAAGTCAAAAAACTAGTAAAAAATAAAGCAACGGAACTAACGACGATAGACCTGGCAAGGGAAAAGGATAATGAGAAAGGGAATATGAAAAAATTTAAAAACGGAGGCAGGAAAACAAGTAGAACAAAAAAGAAAATGAGATTTATTACCTGGAACGTGAAGACATTGCTGGAAATGGGGAAAATGGAGGAAATAGGGAAAAAGATGAAGAGGTACAAAGTGGGAATCATGGCTCTGCAAGGAACTAGGTGGAAAGGAGAAGGAAGAATAGACAAGAAGAATTACGCAATGTTATATGCAGCAGAGGAGAAGCGAGGAAGAAACGGAACTGCGTTTTATGGTCGATGTAGAGATAAGAGACAGGATTATGGAATTTAAGAGGATAAATGGTAGAATATGATGCCTGAGAATAAAAAATGGGGTAGTAAATATCACATTTATAAACATATACGCACCTACAGATTTCGCAACGGATGAAGAAAAGGAGGAATTTTACGAAAAACTAGAGGAGGTCTGTGAAAGCAGAGGAAATCATGACACCATAATGGTAGCTGGAGACTGTAATGCCAAAATAGGGAAGGAGGAATATATAAGTAATGTAGCAGGGAAAAACATAATCCACGAAGTAACGACAGACAATGGAAAAGACTATGCAACATCGCAACACAAATGAATACGGTTATAGCAAGTACAGTGTTCCAGCACAAGAAAGAGCATAAATAACATGGATGATACAGGGAAAGACGGAAGGAAATCAAATCGATCAAATAATAATTAAAAAGAATAGGCAGGAAATGATACAAAATGTAGGATCTTACCGGGGAACAAGTATAGACACAGACCACCAGTTAGTAATAGCAGAAATGAAACTAAGGACAACACAGAAGAAAAAAGAAAGTAGAATGGAAATAAAATGGAACACAAAGGAAAGAAGGAAGGAAAATAGACTATGAAGAGGAAGTAGAAAGACAGCTAAAGATAAAAAAAACAAGACAGTAATATAAAGACGGAATGGAATAACATTAAAAATAGTGACAAAAGCAGCAGAAGAAAAATAGGAAGACATAAAGAGAAAGAAAGGAAAGAATGGTTTGATTCTTTTTGTGAGATGGCAATAACGAAAAAGAGGGAAGCAAGACTTAAATGGCTACAAACAGGTAATGAAAATGGCTATAGTGAGTACAAACGAAGAAGAAAAGAAGCGACAAAAATAATAAAAGAGAAAAAACAAAAGTGGCTAAATGAAATGAACGAAATAGAAAATGACAACAGAAATAATACAAAACTATATCAGAGAATAAAGAAACAAAAAAGAAGAAGAAATAGTCTAACAAACAAAGATATGACAACATGGGAAAGTTATATGAGGGAAACGACAAGAATAGAAGTAAACGAAGAGAGTAAAAGCGAGGGAAATAACGAACAAATAGAAGAGCCAGGGAGGAAGAAATGCATATCATAATTCAAGAGCTAAAACAAAGAAAAGTAGCACGGCCAGATAATGTATGCAACGAACTGATAAAAAGCAGAGGAAGGGAACTTGAGAAAGGAATTTTTGAACTAATGAAACAAATATGGGAAAAGGAATCCATGCCAGAGGAATGGAAAGTAGGAATAATAGTACGGATACCGAAGAAAGGTAATCTAAGGATATGCGAAAAGTATAGAAAGATAACTTTGCTGAATACAGCATACAAGATACTGACAGCATTAATTTAAAAAAAAATAAAAGCTGTAACGGAGGAAACAATTGGACAATACCAGAATGAACATAGACAGGGGAAGTCGACAATGAACGCAATACATGTGATGAAGCAAATAGTAGAGAAGTGTTATGAACAGCATACAGAAAGAGAAACAGTATTTATAGATTTTCGACAGGCTTTCGACACACTTAGTAGAAACCTGATGAAGGCAGGCGCAAAGAACTTAGGAATACCTGAAAAACTGATAAAGCTGATTGGAATGACGATAGAAGGCTCAAAAGCTGCTGTGATGACGCATGAAGGACTAGCGCAAGAAATAGGTATAAGAACAGGACACTATTTAACATTGCGATAGAGGGAATTGTTAGAAAGTGCAATGCTAAAGGAACGATAATCGAAAAGTCCGTACAAGTAAGAGCTTATGCAGGCGACATTACGGTAATAGAAAGAGATAGGAAAAGCTTAGAAGAAGCAATACAGATCATTGAAAGAGAAGCACAAAAACGAGGACTGAAGATAAACCAAAGGAAAACCAAATATATGAAGGTTACAAGGAAAGAGAGAAGAGAAAAAGCAAGAGATATAGAAATCGGAAACTACAGAATGGAAGAAGTAGATAACTTCAAATACCTTGGAACGATAATAAATAATAGAAATGATAGAAGGGAAGAGATAGACGAAAAGGTACAAAACGGATATAAGGTATACCATAGTTATAAGATGATACTGAACAGTAAAACGACAAGCAAAACAACGAAACTAAGACTACACAGTGGCAATAAGACCGGTAGTAACATATGCAGCAGAAAATACGTGGCTGACAAATAGAGATGAAGAAAAATTAAAAATTCTCGAAAGAAAGATAATAAGGAAGATCAAATATTAGAACGGGAGAATATAGTAAGGGTAATGAAATCAAAACGAATTAGATTGTATGGACACATAAACTGAATGAGCGAGGAATCAATAGTTAAACGAATAAATATTAATCTTTAGATCACAATTAGTTCTGAGTTTAGCTATTCATAATTGACCTCATTCACTTTACATATGACATTGAAAATTACTGTAAAGGGATATTCGTGATCTATAATTATTATTAGGTTTTATTTACTGTGACGAATTTATAGTTGTGTATGAATTAGCTCTACTGTCACAGGGTCTACTGCTCTTTAGTTCAATCGGTTAGATCTATCGCTTTGCCAGATTGTAGGTACAGGGTGCGTCGCGAGCATTTGCAATAGAACCAGTACGAAGTAATCAGGTTAGTTTAAGTACACGGCTTCCGGTTAGGTTACGTAGCAATTACGTATTGTAATTAATTAAGATTTACGGTAACGCGAATACCCCTAACTTTATTCATGTTTTCTTCTTCATTTTACATTATTAATTATGTTGGAAATAATCAGACATTATACGTTTTTAAATTCATGTATGATTCTTTTCTTTCAACTCGTTGTAGGAATTAGATTCCTGGTTTGGCCCTTTCCAGAGAAAGATAATCTTGCGGCTCCAAAGGGCCTGGCGCCTACTAAACAAACACGATGGAGCCTTATATCGCCTCTCTGGTCAGTTAGAGTATTGAGTATAGACTGAGTTGGCTGGACGATTTTATGCTACTGTCCCACAGCGGAGCTGAATTGTAATTTAGTTGATGTATTTAATAGTATTATGCATTAGTGTGGGTAGCACACTGGTCTTTATCGTGAAGTGTGATGCAGGAAGGGCTCAGATTTAGGACTTCAGAAAAGAAGTCGATTATAAAATGGGCAATTACGTAAAGTTTGAGAATTTTAACACTCTGCTGTCTAGGGCGGTGTGTAAGTGTAATTTATATGTAAATCTGTGGGTAGCATCCGCCAGGAGATCTGGGCAACCAGCTCCGTTGCGCTCTCTGGTGGACACTGTGGGATCGGCAGAATTTAGACAAACAACCATTCTATCCAACGGTGTAAGTGGACAACGGCACCGATAATTATCCTCCCTGGATAATTATGATAGAGTGGTCTTAAACTATTACATTAAGTAATGGGACAGGAGAGAACTATGACGTAGAAAATTATCGACGTTGGAGGGGATAAAATTAATTATTTGGAGTTCTGCAATTTTGGTAAAATTGATTAATTAGCGAATAATTAATTAAAAAAATTGGAACCAATTCATTAGCTAAACTTTGGGAATTAGTTCCAGAATATGGAAAATGGAGACTATTGCGCAAAGTAAATTATGTTTAACGCTTTCATTACAAATATGTAAAATTTCGAAATTAGAGTGAGGGCTGAAATTATGTCCTGCATTTAAAGTGTGCTTGGCGGAAGAAGATTTTTGGTTAAGATTATTAAGTTTAATACAACAGTAATGTTCACAAATTCTGATTTTAAGTTGTCTGCCAATTTGACGTACATAAAACGAGTCCCATCTACCACAGTCTCCTGGTTAGTCCATCGCCCAGCCTCAGTACTCAGGTTGGAGGGCTGCGCCCCTAAGGACCATAATTATGACGTCATAATTAAAACTGGTGGGGGAAGGAAAGACCCATCTCATTTCATCCTAATTCATCTTAACTCATCCGACTGCATCTTAATTCATCTTGATTAATCTTAACTCACCTTAATTCATCTGGCAACGTATGGTGAGCCATCCCCTTTGCTTTCTGATTGGTCCATAGACCAGTGCAGATCCCAGACTCCGTACCCTGATCAGTCAAACCAAATCAACCTCAATCAAATCAATCTCAATCAAATCAAGTCAATCAAATCAATTAAATCAATCAAATCAATCAAATCAATCAAATCAATCAAATCAATCAAATCAATCAAATCAATCAAATCAATCAAATCAATCAAATCAATCAAATCAATCAAATCAATCAAATCAATCAAATCAATCAAATCAATCAAATCAATCAAATCAATCAAATCAATCAAATCAATCAAATCAATCAAATCAATCAAATCAATCAAATCAATCAAATCAATCAAATCAATCAATATCAAATCAAACTCAATCAAATCAATCAAATCAATCAAATCAATCAAATCAATCAAATCAATCAAATCAATCAAATCAATCAAATCAATCAAATCAATCAAATCAATCAAATCAATCAAATCAATCAAATCAATCAAATCAATCAAATCAATCAAATCAATCAAATCAATCAAATCAATCAAATCAATCAAATCAATCAAATCAATCAAATCAATCAAATCAATCAAATCAATCAAATCAATCAAATCAATCAAATCAATCAAATCAATCAAATCAATCAAATCAATCAAATCAATCAAATCAATCAAATCAATCAAATCAATCAAATCAATCAAATCAATCAAATCAATCAAATCAATCAAATCAATCAAATCAATCAAATCAATCAAATCAATCAAATCAATCAAATCAATCAAATCAATCAAATCAATCAAATCAATCAAATCAATCAAATCAATCAAATCAATCAAATCAATCAAATCAATCAAATCAATCAAATCAATCAAATCAATCAAATCAATCAAATCAATCAAATCAATCAAATCAATCAAATCAATCAAATCAATCAAATCAATCAAATCAATCAAATCAATCAAATCAATCAAATCAATCAAATCAATCAAATCAATCAAATCAATCAAATCAATCAAATCAATCAAATCAATCAAATCAATCAAATCAATCAAATCAATCAAATCAATCAAATCAATCAAATCAATCAAATCAATCAAATCAATCAAATCAATCAAATCAATCAAATCAATCAAATCAATCAAATCAATCAAATCAATCAAATCAATCAAATCAATCAAATCAATCAAATCAATCAAATCAATCAAATCAATCAAATCAATCAAATCAATCAAATCAATCAAATCAATCAAATCAATCAAATCAATCAAATCAATCAAATCAATCAAATCAATCAAATCAATCAAATCAATCAAATCAATCAAATCAATCAAATCAATCAAATCAATCAAATCAATCAAATCAATCAAATCAATCAAATCAATCAAATCAATCAAATCAATCAAATCAATCAAATCAATCAATATCAATCAAATCAATCAAATCAATCAAATCAATCAAATCAATCAAATCAATCAAATCAATCAAAATTATCAATCAAATCAATCAAATCAATCGAATCAATCAAATCAATCAAATCAATCAAATCAATCAAATCAATAAAATCAATCAAATCAATCAAATCAATCAAATCAATCAAATCAATCAAATCAATCAAATCAATCAAATCAATCAAATCAATCAAATCAATCAAATCAATCAAATCAATCAAATCAATCAAATCAATCAAATCAATCAAATCAATCAAATCAATCAAATCAATCAAATCAATCAAATCAATCAAATCAATCAAATCAATCAAATCAATCAAATCAATCAAATCAATCAAATCAATCAAATCAATCAAATCAATCAAATCAATCAAATCAATCAAATCAATCAAATCAATCAAATCAAATCAATCAAATCAATCAAATCAATCAAATCAATCAAATCAATCAAATCAATCAAATCAATCAAATCAATCAAATCAATCAAATCAATCAAATCAATCAAATCAATCAAATCAATCAAATCAATCAACCAATCAAATCAATCAAATCAATCAAATCAATCAAATCAATCAAATCAATCAAATCAATTAATCAAATCAATCAAATCAATCAAATCAATCAAATCAATCAAATCAATCAAATCAATCAAATCAATCAAATCAATCAAATCAATCAAATCAATCAAATCAATCAAATCTATCAAATCAATCAAATCAATCAAATCAATCAAATCAATCAAATCAATCAAATCAATCAAATCAATCAAATCAATCAAATCAATCAAATCAATCAAATCAATCAACCAATCAAATCAATCAAATCAATCAAATCAATCAAATCAATCAAATCAATCAAATCAATCAAATCAATCAAATCAATCAAATCAATCAAATCAATCAAATCAATCAAATCAATCAAATCAATCAAATCAATCAAATCAATCAAATCAATCAAATCAATCAAATCAATCAAATCAATCAAATCAATCAAATCAATCAAATCAATCAAATCAATCAAATCAATCAAATCAATCAAATCAATCAAATCAATCAAATCAATCAAATCAATCAAATCAATCAAATCAATCAAATCAATCAAATCAATCAAATCAATCAAATCAATCAAATCAATCAAATCAATCAAATCAATCAAATCAATCAAATCAATCAAATCAATCAAATCAATCAAATCAATCAAATCAATCAAATCAATCAAATCAATCAAATCAATCAAATCAATCAAATCAATCAAATCAATCAAATCAATCAAATCAATCAAATCAATCAAATCAATCAAATCAATCAAATCAATCAAATCAATCAAATCAATCAAATCAATCAAATCAATCAAATCAATCAAATCAATCAAATCAATCAAATCAATCAAATCAATCAAATCAATCAAATCAATCAAATCAATCAAATCAATCAAATCAATCAAATCAATCAAATCAATCAAATCAATCAAATCAATCAAATCAATCAAATCAATCAAATCAATCAAATCAATCAAATCAATCAAATCAATCAAATCAATCAAATCAATCAAATCAATCAAATCAATCAAATCAATCAAATCAATCAAATCAATCAAATCAATCAAAATCAATCAAATCAATCAAATCAATCAAATCAATCAAATCAATCAAATCAATCAAATCAATCAAATCAATCAAATCAATCAAATCAATCAAATCAATCAAATCAATCAAATCAATCAAATCAATCAAATCAATCAAATCAATCAAATCAATCAAATCAATCAAATCAATCAAATCAATCAAATCAATCAAATCAATCAAATCAATCAAATCAATAAATCAATCAAATCAATCAAATCAATCAAATCAATCAAATCAATCAAATCAATCAAATCAATCAAATCAATCAAATCAATCAAATCAATCAAATCAATCAAATCAATCAAATCAATCAAATCAATCAAATCAATCAAATCAATCAAATCAATCAAATCAATCAAATCAATCAAATCAATCAAATCAATCAAATCAATCAAATCAATCAAATCAATAAAATCAATCAAATCAATCAAATCAATCAAATCAATCAAATCAATCAAATCAATCAAATCAATCAAATCAATCAAATCAATCAAATCAATCAAATCAATCAAATCAATCAAATCAATCAAATCAATCAAATCAATCAAATCAATCAAATCAATCAAATCAATCAAATCAATCAAATCAATCAAATCAATCAAATCAATCAAATCAATCAAATCAATCAAATCAATCAAATCAATCAAATCAATCAAATCAATCAAATCAATCAAATCAATCAAATCAATCAAATCAATCAAATCAATCAAATCAATCAAATCAATCAAATCAATCAAATCAATCAAATCAATCAACATCAAATCAAAAATCAATCAAATCAATCAAATCAATCAAATCAATCAAATCAATCAAATCAATCAAATCAATCAAATCAATCAAATCAATCAAATCAATCAAATCAATCAAATCAATCAAATCAATCAAATCAATCAAATCAATCAAATCAATCAAATCAATCAAATCAATCAAATCAATCAAATCAATCAAATCAATCAAATCAATCAAATCAATCAAATCAATCAAATCAATCAAATCAATCAAATCAATCAAATCAATCAAATCAATCAAATCAATCAAATCAATCAAATCAATCAAATCAATCAAATCAATCAAATCAATCAAATCAATCAAATCAATCAAATCAATCAAATCAATCAAATCAATCAAATCAATCAAATCAATCAAATCAATCAAATCAATCAAATCAATCAAATCAATCAAATCAATCAAATCAATCAAATCAATCAAATCAATCAAATCAATCAAATCAATCAAATCAATCAAATCAATCAAATCAATCAAATCAATCAAATCAATCAAATCAATCAAATCAATCAAATCAATCAAATCAATCAAATCAATCAAATCAATCAAATCAATCAAATCAATCAAATCAATCAAATCAATCAAATCAATCAAATCAATCAAATCAATCAAATCAATCAAATCAATCAAATCAATCAAATCAATCAAATCAATCAAATAATCAATCAATCAAATCAATCAAATCAATCAAATCAATCAAATCAATCAAATCAATCAAATCAATCAAATCAATCAAATCAATCAAATCAATCAAATCAATCAAATCAATCAAATCAATCAAATCAATCAAATCAATCAAATCAATCAAATCAATCAAATCAATCAAATCAATCAAATCAATCAAATCAATCAAATCAATCAAATCAATCAAATCAATCAAATCAATCAAATCAATCAAATCAATCAAATCAATCAAATCAATCAAATCAATCAAATCAATCAAATCAATCAAATCAATCAAATCAATCAAATCAATCAAATCAATCAAATCAATCAAATCAATCAAATCAATCAAATCAATCAAATCAATCAAATCAATCAAATCAATCAAATCAATCAAATCAATCAAATCAATCAAATCAATCAAATCAATCAAATCAATCAAATCAATCAAATCAATCAAATCAATCAAATCAATCAAATCAATCAAATCAATCAAATCAATCAAATCAATCAAATCAATCAAATCAATCAAATCAATCAAATCAATCAAATCAATCAAATCAATCAAATCAATCAAATCAATCAAATCAATCAAATCAATCAAATCAATCAAATCAATCAAATCAATCAAATCAATCAAATCAATCAAATCAATCAAATCAATCAAATCAATCAAATCAATCAAATCAATCAACATCAATCAAATCAATCAAATCAATCAAATCAATCAATCAATCAATCAATCAAATCAATCAAATCAATCAAATCAATCAAATCAATCAAATCAATCAAATCAATCAAATCAATCAAACCATCAAATCAATCAAATCAATCAATCAATCAAATCAATCAAATCAATCAAATCAATCAAATCAATCAAATCAATCAAATCAATCAAATCAATCAAATCAATCAAATCAATCAAATCAATCAAATCAATCAAATCAATCAAATCAATCAAATCAATCAAATCAATCAAATCAATCAAATCAATCAAATCAATCAATCAATCAAATCAATCAAATCAATCAAATCAATCAAATCAATCAAATCAATCAAATCAATCAAATCAATCAAATCAATCAAATCAATCAAATCAATCAAATCAATCAAATCAATCAAATCAATCAAATCAATCAAATCAATCAAATCAATCAAATCAATCAAATCAATCAAATCAATCAAATCAATCAAATCAATCAAATCAATCAAATCAATCAAATCAATCAAATCAATCAAATCAATCAAATCAATCAAATCAATCAAATCAATCAAATCAATCAAATCAATCAAATCAATCAAATCAATCAAATCAATCAAATCAATCAAATCAATCAAATCAATCAAATCAGTCAAATCAGTCAAATCAGTCAAATCAGTCAAATCAGTCAAATCAGTCAAATCAGTCAAATCAGTCAAATCAGTCAAATCAGTCAAATCAGTCAAATCAGTCAAATCAGTCAAATCAGTCAAATCAGTCAAATCAGTCAAATCAGTCAAATCAGTCAAATCAGTCAACATCAAGTCAAATCAGTCAAATCAGTCAACATCAGTCAAATCAGTCAAATCAGTCAAATCAGTCAAATCAGTCAAATCAGTCAAATCAGTCAAATCAGTCAAATCAGTCAAATCAGTCAAATCAGTCAAATCAGTCAAATCAGTCAAATCAGTCAAATCAGTCAAATCAGTCAAATCAGTCAAATCAATCAAATCAATCAAATCAATCAAATCAATCAAATCAATCAAATCAATCAAATCAATCAAATCAATCAAATCAATCAAATCAATCAAATCAATCAAATCAATCAAATCAATCAAATCAATCAAATCAATCAAATCAATCAAATCAATCAAATCAATCAAATCAATCAAATCAATCAAATCAATCTCAATCAAATCTCTCAAACCTAATACATAAACAGATTTTAAATTACATCTGAATTTAAATCCCAAAGTAATATAGAAATGAATTAAAGTTGTTGATCTGAAATCGACTTCTATTAAAACACCTTGGTTATTACCAATAATAAGAATATAAAGAAGATAAATAATATTATTTTTAAGATTACATGTATACATATGTCTTGTATCAGCATCACCATCGTCATCATCCTCCTTATCTATGAAATCTTCAGTTACCTCTTCTTTTTTTCTCTCCTTTCTCTGTACCTGTGTCGACATCAACTTTGTGCCAAGCTCAGATTCGTTTTCTTCATGTTATTGTGCGGCTTCATCATCTCCCTCAGGTGTTGCTATGCAATAATAATTCACCCTTAAGTCCTAAAAGTCTCGAATATCTTCGATCATGGGTTCATAATACGGCGAATTCATGTATGTTGTTGACGAAATCACAGCTTGAAAGTTACTAAACGTAACAAACAAATATAGGTTTTATTCTATCCAATTTTCGTCATTACTCAACCATAATAATAATTACATAACACTATAGATGTGCGATTTGAGGTAAGTGTGTGTTGGTCGAATGAAGGTTTACAACAGATTTAGACTAGTTGACTGGGATGAGATGGCGCTGACGAATGGTTGATTCAATAATAAACCACTTAAGTTGTCATTTCCACATGCATATCAATATGGCGAACACTGTAATTGGCGAGACAAAAACCACACAAAGCAATGTATTTCTAGCGATACGTTAAGATTACACACACGCGCGCGCGCGCATGCGCACGCACACTCACACACCATCCAGTGATAAAAAACGTTTACAGTTAAATTAGTAAAAATGCCTATACAATAACAAAAGATTATTATTAATTTTATGAAATACATAAATAAACAGTTTATCTCGAGTAGGATTTGAACCTACGATCTGTACTTTGATAGAGTACCGCGCTAACCATCTGCGGCATCGAGATTCAAGCCCCAATCGATGCAAATTTTGTCTTTATGTATGTAGAACTGATGTAAATCCTAAATATAATCAGATTACAATCAAATTACTTATATTAATGGAATGTGAGCCTGCAATATCGCAAGGATTCACACATACCAAAAGAGTTTTACTGGTACAGTATCGTGTATTATATAGTATTTCACGGATGCATATCTCTTACTACTGCTTGGATTTATGCATTTTTAACGCTTACATTACTGACAAAATAACTCTACAACAGCCTTTTAACAAAATAAAATCATTAACGTACGTAAAGTTTAGATCATTACTGACATCCGGACTAAAAGGCACATATTGCGGTAAAGTGAAGTTTGGGCCACAATCTGAATTGGACCGTTGTAGAAAAATAAATAACCCAACAGAAAAGGTACCATGGGTAACACATCAAAGATTCCAAATATTGGAAACACATTCCCATCGATGTGATCTGGCTTTACGCCTTGAATGTTTTGTTATCAGTCCACAAAACATTTAGTTTAGTTTTGTTTAAGTTCGTTTACATTTAGTGTGCGTGTGCACGTGCGCACGCGTATGTGTGTGTGTGCGCGTGCGTGCGTGCGTGCGTGCGTGCGTGCGTGCGTGCGTGTGTGTGTGTGTGTCGCGCGCGTGTGAGCATGAGTGTGTTAGTGTTCACGTAACTTCAGAACCACAATACGTACGTATTTAAAATTTTATATTTAAACTTATTTTTATTTCTGCTGAAGCTAATTAGGTTTTGGGAAAAATCCAGCGGCGGTGTTGGGGGTTTATTATGCGCAGTTATTAGTTTTTTTAATGTTTTTAAATATTTTTCGAAAGAAGAGTTAGGAAATTCTTATTTCGTTCATCCACACATTCAGAACTTTCGCTTAAAATAATCTCGCAATCTTTCTCTCCTATTTATTTATGTGAGTGCGTGTTGTTCGTTTTACCAACGTTTTACTTCCCACGTAAAAAAATGAAATTGATTATTACTTATTACAATATAAGGAAAATGTTGATATCGCTCATTGATGTGCAGAGGTGAGTAATTTTAAGTTTATTATTGTGTTCAAAAAATTTACACATAATTACGCAAGACCTTTGATTTTAAAAATATCTACTTGTAAATATTTTTTGTTTGCGTTACATAATAAAACATAAAATAATGATAACAATGCTGTGACCTCTTTCCGATATGTATTTATAGGCATATAATGCAATCCATACTTTAAGAGGCGTTCCTAGTATAGTAATAAAAAACGCGTAAATTGTTTTGATTTGTTCAAATCACCGCGGCAGTATATTACAAAAAAAGGCATCGAGATAAAAAAAGTTCAAAACATTTTTATGCTACACAGTTCTTAAAAGATTTAAATGAAAATGAGTGCAATAACCGTTGTATTAGTTTCCATTCTAGTTTTTAGTGTAAAAGTAATTGTATTGTTAGTCTACTATTTTTGTTTAATACACATTATGTTCTAGGCGGAAATACCATTAGAAACTATCAATGCATTTGCTGATCTTTCCAGTCCTCATTTATCGAAATGCCAAACTATTTCGAGTGTTAACGTGGACATTGCAAGGAAATTACTCACCAATGCAGAACTATCGAACAACCCTAATTTAAAATGTTTTATTAAATGTTTATATGAACAAATGGGTGTTATGAGTAGTGATGGTAGTGTAAATATTGACAATGCCGTTAAAGTCGGGCTTCAATTATCTGATGGATCTGAGGAACTTGTAAGACACTGTGTAAACGTAGTTAGCACTATTACTGCACCTTGTGAAACGGCGTATGCTCTATATTCATGCGCAGCTAATGAACTTTCTAAAAAATATATCTAAAATAAAATATAATCTATTATAAGTTTTTTGTTATGAACTAAAATAAGTTCAAAGGTAACTATGTAATTAAAAATTATTATTAATTTTATTAAATACATAACAAAGTTTACTCGAGGATTGAACTACGACCTTATTTAGAGTACGGTAGCAACTGCGCCACAGTTCAAGCCATCGATGTAAATTTTGTCTTTATGTATGTAGAACGGATGTCAATTCTAAATATAATGAGATTACAATCAAATTACTTATAAGTAATTCTAAATATAATGAGATTACAATCAAATTACTTATAAGTAATTTGATTGTAATCTCATTATATTTAGAATTGACATCCGTTCTACATACATAAAGACAAAATTTACATCGATTGGGGCTTGAACTTTAGTGGCGCAGTTGGTTAACGCGGTACTCTAGCAAAGTACAGGTCGTAGGTTCGAATCCTACTCGAGGTACACTTTTTATTTATGTATTTAATAAAATTAATAATAATTTTTGAAATATAATCTACTCCATTGCCAATTTTTATCCTTTTTTATCTGACAACCCTACACTGCGCACTGTATTAAATTTAAGACAACACTTTTATTTTCACTTTAAATCGCTTACAAACATTATTTAGGTTCACAAACATTATGTCTTTAATTTAGGACCTTTATGTATATGGTACATAAAGCTCAATATCCATCAAGGACAATTTAGTTTACGTCTACGCCTTATCGAATTTCTAGAATTGTAGTTTTCATAGTTGTACTTGCATAGCGGATATAACCGTACATGTTTGAGTGATTTTTATTGCAAACATCTGTGTAAAACATTTGAATTTACTTTATAAAGGTAAGATTATTATATAGGTGCACTATTTCTTTACTTATTTTTTATATTGGTTTACAGAATTGGTCATAAACCTAGTTGTATTAAATTTGAGACGTAGCGCTTTATCTTTGGTATGGCTTGGAGGAAGAAGTATCTTACAGAGGCCCAATTAGAAGAACTTGCGGCCCAGTTTTTCGAAAGTGAAGATGAATTTGATGATTCTGATGCTGATAACGATGAATACTGCCTCATAGACAACGCTTTAGAAGAATGTGATATACAAGATCTTGCCATTGAGTTTGAAGATGACTGATTTATATTGGAAAATGAACTAACAGACACTAACGGAGAGACCGCGAAAAATAATGACATTGAGAAAAATACTGAAATAAATAATACAGAATCTGAGATTCATAACAAAGCCGGACCCAGCAATATTCAATCAGTTGCAGACAATAATACTAAGAAAAGACTATCTCAAATTATGTGGAGAAAAAAAAAATTAGTTTTGGATGAAGATGCTACAACTTTCAAAGGAAGTGAGATTCTTGGTGGTAGTTTCATGGATTTAGCTACCCCATTTGCGTGTTTTAAATATTTTTTTGATGATAAATTACTACAAAAAATAATTGACGAATCGAATATCTACATGATTCAAAAGGATCCAAATAAGACAAGAAATCTCACAATATCAGAGTTGCAAAAGTATTTAGGCATATGTATATATATATATATATATATATATATATATATATATATATATATATATATATATGTCCATCGTACATATGCCTAATGTAAGGTCTGTTTGGAGTAGTCGATTGGGATTTTCAAAGATAAAAGAAAGAATGAGCCAAAAACACTTTGAATGTATTCGAACAGTGCTTCATTTTAATAACAATTTGTACATGTCACCCAATGATAATGAAAACCATGATAGGCTCCATAAGTTGAGACCAGTTATAACTGCCCTTTGCTCAAAATTCCAGAGTGTACCATTAGAGCAAAAATTATCAGTCGACGAGCAGCTGTGTGCAACCAAGGTCAGGCACCACTTGAAGCAGTACATGCCTGCAAAGCCTCATAAATGGGGCTATAAACTGTTCATTCTCTGTGGAGCTAGTGGGTTTGCCTATAATTTTGAAATGTACACCGGTTGTGAATATCAAGCAAAGTTCAGATTACCAGATGAACCAGATTTTGAAGCAGCTTCAAATACTGTCGTACGTTTGTGCAGAGTTGTTCCACATAATCTAAATCATGTGGTCTACTTTGACAACTACTTTACTTCTGTTCCACTTATGTGATTTTTGGCAAACAATGGTATATTTGCATTGGGAACAGTAAGGAAAAATCGCCTTCCTAATTGCAAATTATCTACCGATGATATAATGAAAAAGAAAGACCGGGGCACTTCTTACGAGTATGTTTGTAGTTTTGATGGCGTCGATGTAACATCTGTGGCATGGAAGGATAATAAGAATGTTTTCTTGCTGTCCACCTTCATGAGAGAACTTCCAAAGAAAACATTTGAACGTTTCGACAAAAAAGAAAAGAAAACTGTGGATGTCCAATGCCCTAATCTAGTTTTAGAGTATAACAGGCACATGGGTGGCGTAGACCTTCTTGATAGCCCTATTGGTCGCTACAAGATTATTATGCGTAGTAAAAAATGGTACCTGAGAGTATTGTATCATTTAGTAGACCTGACTTTAGGGCAGAAGTTGCCGACTGTCTTTGCAAGGTTGGTAATGAGCGCCTATCAAAGAAAGGGAGACCCTCAGACGTAGAAACTAAAATTACCCAGAAAACGAAGCGCTCCGCGACAACTTCCTACATTCCAACAAGGGACATAAGGACGGATGGCCAATCCCATTGGCCTATTTATACTAAAGAAAGGCAACGATGCAAATTTCCTACGTGTAAATATTGTTCTCAAATAAAGTGCAACAAATGTGGAGTGTACTTATGTTTTAACTAAAAACCTAATATCTTAAAATATGTAACAATGTATTAATAAATCGCTTTGTCTTAAATTTAAGACAACTATATTTATTTGATTTTTGAGAAAAGCATATGATTTGTAATTTTTTAATATTTTTCTAGACTTCTAAAGAATATTTGCTGTAACAAAATATTTTTTTCTAAGTAATAGAAAAAAATTGCGCAGTGTAGGGTTAATAATTTGCATACCTTTAAAAAATTACGAAACTGCTATAAGTGTATCGTCCTGTATAGTAAATCGGTTTGAATTTTAAATTAGGTTTTATGGTATCTTTGCGTAATTATAAGATCACATAGCATTATTATCAAGAAGTCTGTATCAGCGGCAGACGATGTGTTGCCAAAACAAAAACTTATAATAATTCAATATTAGTTAAGTTGCTTTGGTATGTGTGAATCCTTGCGTTATTGCAGGCTCACATTCCATTAATATAAGTAATTTGACTGTAATCTCATTATATTTAGAATTTACATCAGTTCTACATACATAAAGACAAAATTTGCATCGATTGGGGCTTGAACCTTGGTGGCGCAGTTGGTAGCGCGGTACTCTAGCAAAGTACAGGTCGTAGGTTCGAATCCTACTCGAGGTAAACTTTTTATTTATGTATTTAATAAAATTAATAATAATTTTTAATGTAAGATTAAGGTTCATATGTCGCTAGGTCGTATGCAACCAGCAAGTTACAAAGAATCAGCTAACCTTCAAGATGGACTGGGACTACTGTGTTACGTACGTCGTAAAAGAGTGGTAAAAATGAAAAACAAAAAATTGTTGGGTTAATCCATTTGTACCTATTTGCTCGCCACGTGTGCAGCTTTTCGAACTATGTTTGTTGATTTAAGAAATACCGAACTAATTTTACAATTATGTGCGAATGTCATTATCATCTAATGAACTGTTATGTTTTTGAAAGGACAATATTATGAAACAAGGCACCATATTGAGTGTGTGCATGTGTGTGTGCCTGTGTGTGGGTATGGGTGTGAGTGTGGGTGTCGGTGTGGGTGAGGGTGTGCGTGTGTGTGTGTGTGTGTGTGTGTGTGTGCGTGCATTGTCCGCGGGCCTTAAACGCAGTACCCAAGGTGCCAACTATTTACAACACGATTAAGAAAGAACTGGACAAGAAAAGTAAGGAAGTGCCAAAACTGAGTAAAGAATTGGAAGAGGCTGGGAATAAAATGACACCTGTGTATTATCTGGTATCCAAAGGCTAAAGTCATACGTGGAAGTTGCATAAAGCAATGGGCAAGAAAGCCCAGGGATTAGAAATAAATTTAAAAACAAAATCATTCTGTTGAACACATGATAGGCTGAATATGATTAAAATGAAATCCCACAGAATTGCAAGTAGTTATAAAGACCTTTGAACCTTTAAAAATGTAAGAATTCTAATAGAATCTGCAAGTAAAAAGGAAGTTGTAAAAATAACTGGTAAAATAGGTGAAGTCTGCGGGGAAGAATTAGGATTGTGCCTAAACGCAAAAATTCGAGATTGATAATTTACGACGTACCGGAAGAGATAAATAAAGAAAACATTGCGGAGATTATACGAATCAGATTTCTGACCTTCACCTACAAGCTGATAATATTAAACCAATAACAATTTATAAAAATAAGAGAAACGCAAAAAAATTAATTTTAAAAGGTAGTGCTGATAACAGGAAGAAGATAATCTGCTGTAAATTATAAATCGCATGGAACATATGCACCAGTGCATTATCAATAACGGGATGCTTTAAATGTATAAGTATAATCACGTGGTGAGGGAATGTAAAGGCACGAAGACCTACCCGAGATGTACCGGCGACCACAAATTAGAACGATTCACCTCCCCTAATGAGCCACTAGATTGCGTCAATTGTATATCCTGGAATAAATACAATCAAGATAAAAAGGTAAATACAAAACACTTGTCCCTGGATAAAAATTGCTCTGCTACCAAAAAGCGACAATCAAATTCAATAAAAATATAAAGTATTAACAGTGACTAATAATCACAACTTTACAATGTAAATAAATTTTTGTACCCATAGCTTTAAAATAGGTATTTCTTGGTTATCCCCGATGCAACGAAAACTTGTTTTCCCGCACTGCGGTGTTTTTTAATTTCCAACAGAAACTAAGGTAATTATGTTGTATGGTTGGTAGCAGAATTGAAATCTGCTGATATAATGGCTAATGGCCGCTTCTTTAACATCAAGGTGGAAAGAAAAAGGCTGCGGTAGTTATTACAAATGAGAAGATTAGTGCAATACTCTCAAGTCAATTTTCGAACGAGGATATGATTGTGTTAAAAATACATTACAAAAATTTTAAGTGTTTAACAATAAATGGTTATTTCGACTGTACGGCTGATATCAACAATAATTTACAAAAATAGAAAAAGTATTACAGATGTCAAAAAATGAAAAAGTTCTGATAGCACTGGATAGTAACACAAGATCCGTTACATGGCATGGCATAATTAATAATGAAAGGGGAAAACGTGTAGATGTTTTTAGTGTTTTTCAGTGTTTTTAATGTTTTTAGTGTTTTTTAGTGTTTTTAGGGATTTTTAGTGTTTTTTAGTGTTTTTAGTGTTTTTTATTGCTTTTTAGTGTTTTTAGACTTTTTTAGCGTTTTTACTGTTTTTTGGCGTTTTTACTGTTTTTAGTGTTTTTTAGTGTTTTTAGTGATTTTTAGTGTTTTTTAGTATTTGTAGCGATTTTTAGTGTTTTTAGTGTTTAAATGAAGAAAGCGAAAGATTTACATTCGAGACAATACGAGCCTAAAGTAACGTTGGTTTGACTAATGTAAACAACCAAATGATTAAGTACATGAAAGATTGGAAAACAGAGGAAGAGGAAAGTTGCTCTGACGACAACTTGATAACGTGTAAAGCTAGTAATATAACACACAACCCTGAATGCACGGAAAGCAACAGAAAACGATATGTAACGAAACAGGACAAATGGGAAACCTTCGATGGAAATATGGTGCAGCAGTTTCAACGATTTTTTTTCGACGAAGGCATAATGAACAGTTCTGAAGAACAGGACAATAAATTAAGTAAGATAGTTAGAGATAACGAATATTGCGAAGGCTGCATAGAAAAGTATAATATGGCAATCGAGAAAACATGCGACGAAACATTCTATTCGTCGAAAAACAAAAAAATAAAGAAAAACATGAAAACAGTACCGTGGTGGTCAGAAGAACTAACATTGCTTAGAAAACGAACAAATGCTAGCAGAAGAAGATATCAAAGAACCCAGAACAATGATAGCCTGAAAGAAGGAAGAAAATAGACTACGACTACGACTTGAGAAGAACGTATATACAAACGATTAGACATTCCAAATTATCATCATGGAAACATTACTGTGAAATAGAGGAAGGCTCCAATCTTTGGAACAAGGCTTATCAACTTGCGGAAACAGTTTAACACTTTCAACTATACTTAAACAGAGCGGAAAGTACACTACAAATGTAAGAGACACTCTAGAGTAGATGATGGATGAATTCGTCTTGGAGGAAAATGCACGAGAAGACAATGAATCTCATACAAGGCTCAGAAACCGAGTAAAAAAACCGACATAAACAGAAGTGGACGAGATATTTAGACAAGAAGAAATAGAACGCGTCTTACACAAGATAAGTCCAAAAAATGTCCAGGGGAAGACGGAATAACAAGTCCAATATTAGTAAGGGTATTTAAACAATTTCCGTTAATGATGATAGAAATTTATAACAAGTGTCTTGCAAAATCATTTTCCCCAAAGAAATGGAAGTCATCTATAATAATGCCTATTGTTAAACCAGGAAAAGAGAATTCCAACAAGGTTTCAAAATATCGGCTCATAAGCTTAATCAACGTTGGAGGTAAAGTGCTAGAGGAGCTGCTGATAGCGAGAATCGTAAAATACATGTATTCTAACGGATTATGAACGGAAACCAATATGAATTTACCTCAATAAAAGCACACTATTGGAAGTTAAAGGATTTGCAGAAGATAATTTAAGAGAATAGAAAGAGACACTTCTAATAAGTCTAGGCGTAGAAGGAGCATTCAACGCGGCGTGATGGTCCAAAGTTTAGACAGTTTGAAACAATTAAACTATCCAAGAAATTTGTACTGTTTAGCGGTAAATTACTTTAGTGAAAGGACTGCAAATTTAGAAACGAGTAATGTTAGAATCACCTGAACAGTAGAAAAGGGATGTCCACAAGGCTCGTGTTTCATTATTATATTTGAACTTTCAAAAACAAACTAGAGTTTTGGTATTTGCAGACGATCTAATAGTTTTAGTCACAGGAAGAAGGGTTATCGAAATTGAGAAAAGCGAACCCAGTGATACAAAAAACCACGGGAAAACTGGGAAAGAAAATAAGATTACTTTTAACGAAGACAAATCCAAAATTATGATAATATCAAAGAAAAGGAAGCATAATCTGAGTATGTTTATGAACAACGAAGAATTAGTACAAGTGAAAAGTCTGAAATACTTGGGTATCTATCTGAATCACAAATGGCATTTCGACTTGCATGCGCAATAACTAATAAATAGATATTTGAAACCTATAAACATTTTATCTAAATCGGTGAAAATATCGTGGGGTTTGAGAAATAATGTTTGGAGTAAAACTACTGGTCTTTTTGCTACTGTGTGTGGAGGAATTTGGACTAAAGGAATGGTTGTAGACGTATGACTGAGTGAGTTTATGATATATTGATATTTTATTAACCTGCAGTAAGGAATATGTATGCATGTTTCTGTTTGTAGAAATTTTGTAATATGGTGCAATAATGGTAAACTAATGCATGTTCAAGAATGAAGTTGATAGAATGTGAGGCAGATCGTTAGATTGTGCGCCTACATGTGAGATTTGCATAGAAAGTTGATCATGTGGACTACAACTATCGCACCGAAAAAGTATTAATTAATGTAATACGTAAGAATTAGATTTAAATTTTGTTGAGCCAAGACAAGTACATTTTTTTTGTTATTGTTGCGTTAATTACGGTTCATTCAAAGAAAAAAAGGTAATCGAACTTTAGTTATTTTGTTGTTTTTAGTTTTAGGAATTGAGTAATTTTAGTCTTAAAGTATCGATGTGTTTGGTGGTTTCTTTAAACCACGAATTTATCAGTATATATCCACTGTTTAATTTATTTTGTCGTTTATTTGTGTTAATTGTGTGCCTAACTGGTTACACCTTCTGATAAGTGAAATTAGTCTTTGCATATTTTCGAATTTAAGGATCGATTGGAAATTGCGTAATGAGCCAGATCAGTAGTAATACAAGGACGATCCTAACCCAAAAAGTCACTAGAAAATCACTAGATTTGAAAAAAGTCACTAGATTTATAAGGTCACCTTGGGGGGGGGGGGGGTCAGATGATAACTGGTTCACGTCCTTGCTAAAATGTGTTGTATCATAGCTAAAAATAGCCGGTTTATGTCCTCACTAAAAGGTGGTCGCGTCATAGCTAGAAATAGTCGGTTCGCATCTTAGCTAAAAAATATAGTGACAGCAGCATAATTTAAAAAATAGCTGATGCGTGTCATTATTAGAAATAGCGCGTAAAAAGGTTTGTGCGGTAATCAAATAGATGGTTCATATCTGCACTAATGTAACAGTGGGGAGTTTAGAATAATAATATAAGAAAATAGTGTAATGCGTAGTGAGTGCTGTGTAAAACATGTGGATGGCATACGCTCAAGAGCAATGGACCAAAGCACCTGAGACCTGAGAACAGCGATGGAACGCTTGAAGCAAGAATTATCGGCATTAGTATTCGATGCCCAACATGAAGCGGTTTACGGGCGAGGTGATTATAGTGAAGAGGACTGTAACGTCCTAGCGAAAAAGTCTGAAACAGGAGTGTGTGAAAAGTTTTCAAATTTAAAGAAAATCTATATGTCTGCATTGAACTTTCTGTAAATCCTTCACGAACGTAAAAGACTTGGAGGTGGGTGCACAATATAAAGTGATTGATATGAATACTATGGACATGGAGTATGGTAAACATATTATCATTGAAACTCAGAACTTTAAGTGTTGTAATGATGGGGATAGTTCTACCACAGCAGCTACATCTACCGAGTGCTTTTCCCCAACTGAAACTATGCATAATAGTCCTACCGATGAACGTTTAATTGATTGTAGATCATGTGATTTATTCGAGGTCAATTCTTCAAAAAAATATGTTGAAATTGGATACAGTACGCCAGTTATACGAATCGTATGTACAGACGGGCTCCTCGTTATGAAAAGAGAAGATTGGAAGATGCTACTCAAGTGGCAAACGTATCTGGAAATACAGTTTTTTTGTTTACAAGAGACTGAAAACCACATTGATTGGTCAAATATCAACGAGGAGACAGACATTGAATACGAGAAAAGTTCGGAACTGCTTGGTAGGAATTTTACTATGTGTTATAATTGGGAAGTAGTGAAAGGTGCATCATCATCATCATCATCATCATCATCATCAGAGAGACTATTAAAATGCGTAACAATTCGGAAAAACCACGGTTGTTACTGTACGTTGAACAAGAACGACACTGAAGAGCTTTTCAACTTAAAGGATATAATTAACTATCGGTTGGAATTACTGGAATCATACGGTCTTCCCTGTTTCTTTCAAAAGCTCATCAAACAAGTCAACAACTACCGCCACTTTCGTAAGATGGAGTATGGCGATGATGCAACCAACAACGATAACATTTATTGCGACATTGAAAATGTGTTGAATTACAAGTACGATATAAATTCTCATAATACAGGATATGGAGATGTTGCATTATCGACCTAGCTATTTACTGTATCACATATATGAATACATAGAATATTGGTAAAACATCTGTTTGTTTTTTGATTGTAGCATTGATCGTTACCTATAAATAGAGCAATTCCTCCTTCCATGCAAACAATGTTAGTTGTGAAGCGGAGAAGTGCACGTGGGGGTGGTCTGGTTAATAATCTCATTGATAAGCTACCCATTGAGCTCCATATTCCCGGGTATCAGTATTGTGGTCCCGGAACTAAATTAGATGAAAGGCTTCAACGTGGTGATCCCGGTATTAACCTCCTAGACGCTCATTGCAAAGCTCACGATATCAGTTATAGGGATAGTAAAGACTTGGCTAGTAGACATCGAGCGTATCATATTTTGGAAAGAAAAGCTTGGGATCGTGTTAAGGCATCCGACGCCAAGTTAGGTGAACGAACAGCCGCATTAGCTGTAGCAAGTATAATGAAGGCAAAAAGAAAGTTAGGAATGGGTGTTAGCAGAACAAAACGACCACGTAGCAGTCTAATGAAATTACGTGAATAATTACCAAGAAAATGAAAAACAGTCCTACTACTATAAGGGCTATAAATTCAGCTTTTACAGCAGCAAAATTGGCTGTGAAAAGCTTAGATGGGAAGAGAAGAGTAAGCGTTTCCAGAGTAATTCCCCTTCCTAAAGAGGGTGGATTTTTACCATTTCTTATACTATTATTTGCTGGATTATCCGCCGTTGGCGCTTTAGCCGGAGGGGCAGCGGGTATTGCAAATGTCATTAACGCATCTAGCGGTGCGAGGAAAATGCTAGATGAAACTTCACGCCATAATCATACAATGGAGGCCATCGCTGTAGGAAAGACAAACGGCGGGGCAATATTTTTGAAACCCTATCGGTCAGGAGGAAGTATGGCTTTGCACTTGAAAACAATAAAAAAAAACTTAAAAAATTACCAAAAAAACCGTTAACTGATGCAGAGCTAAGAAAGCACGCAAAGGATGTATCACACTTTAGGGATGTGTTTATGAGAGATAATATGCCCAAATTACCATGGAATAACGAGGCCGGTATTATTAATTTAGATAACCAAAATGGACGTGGTACTCATTGGGTTTGTTACAAAAAACATGATGGGAGCGTATGGTACTATGATAGTTTCGGAAATATTCCACCACCGAGAGAAGTTCTGGACTACTTTCGCGATTGCAAAGTATACTATAATTACTCTCAAGAGCAACAATTCGATACCACAAATTGTGGGCATCTCTGTTTAAAGCTTATGTATAAATAGCATACTCAGTAGTTGGAGACGTATAGTCACCATGTCAATCACCTTCACTGTAGAGGGTGTTGGTAACACAGCGAGTAATAACTTTTATCCCCCGATCGAACTTAATTTCGATGAAACGTACGTAATCGGTGTCGTCAGATTTTACGGTTGTAATAGTATAAGGAGTATACACGCTGGAAACGATAAATTTTATTATATAAAAGCGACAGAACTCAACGCTATTGAAATTCCATATGGTGCATATGAGTTGGAAGAACTGAGCATCTATATAAAAGCGCACATTCCTACAAGTCTCTTTAGTTTAAGAGCAAATAATAACACGCTCAAGTGCGAGCTTAGGTGTGGATTTGCCATAGATTTTACCCAAAAGGATTCCATTGGACGTATGCTAGGTTTTGAACCGCTGATATTAGAAGCTAACGTTTTACATATCTCTGTATTAGATATACAAATAATTAAACATACAAATATTCACATTGGGTGTAATATTGTCAAAGGCTTGTATAGAAATGGGAATGCCGCGAAGGTGGTGTATGAAATTGACGTGTCTGTACCACCAGCCTATCGTTTAGACAAAATTCCTAGCAATCCTCAATATTTGGAAGTCAACACCAACACTATCAGTAATATTTCAATTAAATTACCGAATCAGAAGGGTGAATTAATAGATTTCGGGGAAAACGAACCATTTACGATACGACTAGAATTAATAGAATATGGGCTTAAGAATTAACCAAGATCCGCTTCCATCTTTTCTCAATGATGCTATAAATAAAGGACGTGAGCATAAATTGCTTTATTCGAACACGGGGCGTGCTGGCGAATTAACGTCTGGCGAAAAGTACTTCTTGGAATCTATAAGGTTACAACCACATAGAAATGGCAGAATCGTTAAATATCTTTCAAAGCGCACGTTTTGATGAGACCATTACCAAGTAAGATATTCATACATGTCTTCCGTACGGTTCTTCTAATTACGGCTTGTCGGATGAGATCCGTATATTAATACAGAGTCAAGATCTGGTCGCCGCTACCTATGATAGTTTCTTGTACATAGAAGGTAAAATTGAATGGAGTTCAGCAGAAGAAGGGGGCGGTGTAAAAACATGTTACCTAACAAACAATTTTGCATCATTCCTTTTCGAAATAATTCGCTACGAGTGAGGTGGGCAGAAAGTGGATACATGCGGAAATCCCGGTATAACATCCGCACTCAAAGGATATGTATCGTACACATCGAATGAGAGCAAAGGTCTACAGCATTTGGGATGGTCGTCGAAAAACGAGGAGCCGTTACAAGTAGAACACACTAAAAGCAACAAAGAAAAACATTCTGCCGTCTGTATACCTCTAAACACATATTCGGAAGTATGGAAGATTATCGACAAGTTATTGTGAATATGCGACAGGAGTTGGTCTTAATACGTTCAAGAAGCGATGTTGATTACTATAAGGGCACCGCAAACGCTAAAATAATCCTAAACAAATTTCAATGGAAGATTCCGCATGTGATGCTAAGCGACAGTGCCAAACTAAGTCTGTTCCAACAAATCAATAAAAATACAACCATTACAATTCCGTTTCGTCAATGGGAACTATACGAATTGCCAGCTTTAAAACAAACACAGTCGAATATATGGCCAATTAAAACTTCCACTCAATTAGAGAAGCCTCGATGAGTACTTGTGGCTTTTCAAAAGGGGAAAAAGTTTTCAACGACTGAAAGAGCGGTAGATTTCGATAATGTGAATATTCGCAATCTAAAGTTACACCTCAACTCAGAATGTTACCCATACGAAGCGATGCATCTGGATTTCAATGTCAACAAGTACATAACGGCCTACCAAAACTATTTAAATTTTCGAAGAGACTCTTATACCAACAGCACTCATGAACATCTAGATGCATTGTTTGAATATTCGCAATTCAAGACATGTTCCAATATTCGTAATGAACTGCTCAAAACAAAATGAATAGCTAAAGCACTCGACGGTAGATGTAAAACTTGAAATGGAACCTTTGGAGGCGTTTGAAGCCGGCATCGTTGCCTATTGCCTCATGCACACGATACCATGGTGCAATACAATCCTCTGACAGGAGAAGTGAAGAAACTGTAATATGTTATAACAATATCTTGTAATATTAGGTGTATGTTGTAGGTGTATAAATAAAGAATCATATTGACAAGTTGTGCAGTTTTAATTGACGCTGACCAACAACAACAACATGAGAGTAGTGGTTCAACCTCAAAAACTACCTTTTGCAAATCTCGATGATTCGACTCGAGCTGGAAATTGGGAGATACAACGGCATGGGAAGTTACTTCCAAACAGCGTACGTGCTATACTTTGTAGTCCTTCCAATTGTTGGAAAACAAACACCATGCTGTCTCTTAACTGAACCGAACGGTCTTCGTTTCAAACACGTGTATGTCTATTCGAAATCGTTGAATCAGGAAAAATATCGACTCGGGTGAAATTCTAAATCCTATGAAAGATATTGGTTATTATTGCTTCAGCGATAATGCTGATATTGTGAAACCGAGCGTGGCAAAACCCAATTCCGTGTTTATCTTTTGACTGTATCGCTTGCGAAAAACAGAATCACATTAGAGCGTACTTTTCAATGGGTCGTCATAATAACATTGACTGCTTCTATTTGGGTCAAACCCATACTAAAATCCCCAATTGATTAGAGACAAAACGCGCAGTTGATAGTACTTTTCGAACAGGATGATTTGAATTTGCGTCACACATATGAAGACCATGTCGCCCCAATAGTAAGCATGCAATTGTTTCGTGACATGTGCTCAGAGAGCTGGCGAAATCGATACGGATTCATGGTAATAAATAAGGACGCTGAAGTACAAAACGGTCGTTTTAGGAAAGGCTTCGATCAGTATATAATACCCTAGCGGTATCCTTAAAGTACCATTTGGAATCAAACAGCCTACAAGTAAACAGCATAAATAACAGACCTGTTTTAAACAAAGCTGTTTATTTACCTGCTAGACCTGTTTATCTGTTTTATTGTTGATCTGCACCGATGGATAACAAGGGATTAGCGCTGACAAAACGTATAATTCAAGTTCGTAAAGTTATACAGTAAAAATTTGATCATCTTAAGAAGGATCGATTTACTAAAGAGACAAATTTCATTAAAGCTTACAAACCACTCGTTGAACCACTTACAAAAATCGAAAAGGAAATCGAACAAAAGACGGAGCCGGAGGAGGAGGTATTCGTGAAACCGTCACCAAAACGTCATTCGTCCCCTATCAAAAACAAAAAGTCAGCAATTCAGCAGTATAGTACCACGCCATCAATACCTTATCATTTGCGAGGAATTAACAAACGAAGATCATCTTCTTTAAGTGGTAGTAAGTATGTTAGTCCATTCGCTCGACTTCCGTATTTTAAAAGAAATCCTCTATGTCAAGAGACGCCATCGTTCCTCGAGACTAGTGTGATTGGAGATATTGCACCCCAAGAGGAAGAAGAACGTGTAGCGACTACGACTATTTCACTCAATACCTCTGCATCGAGAGAATTTCTGGAACAATATGATCCATTACCACGAATATACGTAGAGCGCATACTAAGTGATTCATCGAATGCAATTGATACCACTTATTGAGTTCTTTACATTTCCACAGATAAGTGGCCAATTGGCAAGACATCAGTAAAGATAGTGGGAAAGGATTTGGTTATTAAGGGAGTTCGGTATAGTGGTACGAGCGGTCTCTATGACCCAATAATTATAAATGAACCAGACAAACGTCTAATAACTAGTGAAGATGAAGCGAACTATACACAGATCTTAATTGCAACTAATGCAGCTCATCGCGATAACAATCCGGATGAACAATTGAAAGGTACACGTGCCAAAAAATACACAGGGATAATTAAACCCTTACTGGAGAAGGCGAAGGTAAAGGAGAAAAAAGGGGGGAAGTAACAGTATTCAAAGAAATTGGACGACCGCTTGAATACAAACACTGGAACAACCTGCATGAATTGATTCAAGATTTGGAAGTCCTATGGGCGAAAAAAATGGCCGGTAATACTGGACTCGTCAACGATATATCAATCGTGGAAGAACTATATGAAGATGATATATTGCTAAACCTTCTAAACAATTTTTCAGTCAACTACAGTTGGACAACGATGGACAAGTTTGGACGCCTTCATGTTCATGAACTGCTAAAAACGCAATTCTTCATTACCGATGATAAGTTCAATGTAGAACATAAGCGTTTAAGTAATGTAGCCGATCCCATCGAACGTCAAGATGCGTTAACCTTACAGCACTATCAATTAACGAGGTTCCATTTAAATGGGAACCGCTTAAGATAGGTAGCCGATCCTCAAGAAGACACTGATGCCATAAATAAAAGCTACCTGGAGTTTTCTATCCAGTTAATGAAGTCGCTTATAGATGGTGTTCGTAATTACGTTGAGATAGTAGATGCAGATTTGAATGCAACTAAATAAACTTTAAGTAAATTGATGGAGGATGAAACAAGTGGTAAACGAGTTTCATAAACCGGCACGCAAAAATTTCCCACGTAAACGCACTATTATTAAAGGATTCGATGATCAATGGCAAGCCGATTTAGCTGAATTTGTACCTTACGCCAAACAGAATAAAGGCTACAAATACATGCTGGTAGTTATCGACTGTTTCTCTGAATACCTATGGACGAGAGGATTGAAGACGAAGACGGGTGCAGATGTGACAAAAGCTATGCAAACTATTTTTAAAGAACGGACCCCTAAGAATCTGCAAACAGATGCTAGAAAAGAGTGCTACAATAATTATTTCGATAAACTGATGATGAAACATAACATTAATTAGTACTCCACTTACAGCACGAAAATGGCTAGCATAGCAGAAAGTGATTAGAACCATCAAGAATACCTTATATCAAAAATTTGGGCTGCGTGGAAAATACCTATGGATTGGAAGACTTCTCGAGGAAGTAACGACAGATTACAATAATCGTAAACATCGAACGATCAGAATGAAACCTAGTGAAGTAAATGCTAACACACCGCTTAATGTATATTCGAATCTCAAAATCCTTTATAAAAACGATCGATTCATGGTGGGCGACAGAGTTCGCATTAGTAAATTTAAAAGCATATTTGATAAAGGTTATGTAACCAATTGGTCGAGTGAACTTTTCAAGATTGTTAAAGTACGCGTAACCAATCCGGTCACGTACTTTCTAGAAGACATGAAAGGGACACCTATACTAGGTGTATTTTATGGACAGGAACTGCAAAAGGCTAAATATTCGGACGTGTACTTGGCGGAAAGGTCATTCGACATAAGAAGAATAAAGTGTACGTAAAATGGTTGGGATTAAACGAATATTCGTGGATCGATGATGACAATGTAGTTTTATAAGCATATTATTGCCACTACTTAACTATAAATAAAAACTCAGCATACTGTTTACATGCATTTTTGAGACTAAAGATAACGTGTTTTGGTATTCGCTCAGTTCGGTGGATGGCAAAAATACGTTGTCTGGACTGTTGGTCTATCCAAGGAGCGCATTTTTATTTTCAACACCTTTGTGAATATTCTCCAGTAACCACTCGTGCGCTCGTTTATGACGAAGGTCATCGGACGGTCTAAAAGGGTACTTGATATCCCGCTCTTTGCATATATTCCAAAGCATTTCTAGAGCCTTAGAGTTGGCGTATTCGATGGCCGTACAAATAGCGTCGTCCATCACCACCGACAAATTCTTATAATTACCTAAGACACATATTTACAACTTTCTTAATTAAATTATCCAGTTCACTCTTTTTGTTGAACAGCAAAGTAATTTTATTTGCGCACACATTTCCCGTTTTGATGCACCAGTTGAAGCACTCTTCCGGTAGAACAATGTCTTGCAAGATCGTATTAATACAAAAATAGCTTTCAGTTGAATATTTTGTATAATCACACGCGTAGCATGACCGAGCTCTTATTCCATACGAACGTGTTTTTCTGAGCGAATGCTCTAACTGGCGCTCATGATCTGAAATGCGAATTCAAAAAATTAAACGTTACTGAGAAGTATGCAGACGGAAATAGTTTAATTGTAACCCCAAGGACGAGTTGTGACAGAGTTTGCTGTTATAACTCGTTTGTCATCGTAGGGACTGAGAACAATTCTATTTGGATTGATCGTATACACTGAATGTTTCTTTGATTTAATTAGGTGCTTGTTTTTTTACCACTGCCTCACTAAACAAAGATTCTTTGTGATCCTGTAAAGTTATTTCTCTAATGCTGGCTCCACCTTTTAATTTTTTAATTTCTTTTTGTTTATCCACTCGGTAGGCATACATTTTGGCACGAAGCCCAATAAATTCTGACATAATTTTACCGTGATTTTCGGCCTTCATCAAACCAGGCACCTTTTTGTTGACGAGAGGAATTCCATAAATGTTATTGCATTCATAATCAGATGTATCATATCGATGAATATCCTCCTTAATGGATTCGTATATGTCGGCAACTCTGAAAGCGTAAATTAGACTATCGGTATCCGTATATAATAATTTAGCATCATTTTTTAAATTTTGGCAAAACGCAACTATAATGAAAATCGTATAGGAAAGTTTTTGACATGTCCAAGACTGCAAAATCTGAATATATGGGTTTATTTAGAAATTTTCATTCATTTCAGTAATGACCAAATTCTCATCGAATATGGTACGGCTATGAAAATTGGGTTTTGCGATATTCGAACGTGTCCCATATCGACGCCCACCCCCTATTTCGTAACCAACCGTACGTATTTATATTTTTTTAGATTTTCCATAAGCTTGCCATAGACGCTGTTCACCATTAATTTAAAAAAAATTATGGTTTTGGCCTTCTGTCTCATTTTTGTATTTAACTCGATATAGCTTCGTAGCCACGGTAATTGTGTTACAAGTTTTAAACCGTGTTTTATATACAATTTCAAGTTTCTATAGTGCACGATACAGTGACGTTTAGGATACAAAGTTAACGATAGTTTCTTAATTTTAGATCCGGGTGGAATCATATGTCCGGGCGGTAACGGCAGGTCACTGTGGGATCCATGCAAATCTCTCAGATAGTCTAAATCGCAATCCAAAATGTACCCAATCTCGGAATCATCGGAATGATTTATTATGTCCAAGTCCTCAAAGTTTTCCACAAAATTAAAGTTCCCGATCGGTAACGATTCACACATTGTGGCCCCATAAAGCGAATTTACGTCATGGTACTTTAAATAGGTGGTTTGAAGTTCGGGATCGAATCCTTCCGACATGTATTTGCTGTTAGCTCTTGCGTAACGAGTACTGCATTGAGTGATCGATGTCGGCTAAAAGTTCAAATCTGACTTGTGTAATTTTTAACATTGCATCAAATGCTAGATCGGGAACTGTATAGTAGTGCAATGGATCAAGTAGGTAGGTTTGCAGGCAGGTGTTGCGAAAATTTTCAAAGATATCCGCTAAAAGAAGCACGCCAGTTTTTAGATACAGGTCCGAATACTGACCCAACGTTCGAATATTAAAAACATGCCATACTTTTAAAGCATGTTCTCATGCTTCACTACTGACACCTTCGTTATGCAAATAACTAAATAATTCCTCTTTAGTCGGTAGAGAGGTCTCATTTAACTTTTCCCAAGAATCTATGTACTCATGGAAAAACTCCTTTTATCGTTATCAAGTCAAATTCGGTTTCGTTACGGCTGTGTAATCTAGTTATGGATTTTTTGTCATTATCCATGTAGGAACATAACTTGTCTAAACTGCTACTCATAAATCAAAATGAGTCGATAAATTTAAACTGAATGCTTGTATTGTCAACATGTTTTATAAAAGAAATATACTTTTCTTTGTTTATTGGTAAGAGTTTAACAGGTTGCCAGTTCTTTAATGAAAAAATGAACATCGTACTCGCTTAGGTTATGGAATACTACAGGGATTTCGTGAGAATCTTGAAAGTTTAAGTTACAGTTATTATGGGCAGCCCCTCTATAGATCCCTGTGAGATGCGAGTGGTCCTTTACTTTAATTTCATTTTCTACAAAAGGTTTTTCGCATACGTGACACTGCGTAGCCTCATCAAAATTTTGTTGTTCAACCAAGCTTAGCGGTTGTATGGGAATTACATTAGTAACAATTTAATTGACTGAATTTGCAATGTTCCATAACTAATTGATAAACCACGTAATGCAATCTGTCCCTCTATAGCAGAAAAATTTTGATCAAGTGTCATCGTAAGAGCACTTGAGATAAAACGCAATACTGAAACCACCACCAACATTTAGACAATCAGAACATTTGTGTAAAATACTCTCAATATCTGAGTAAATAGAAAAGGAACCTTTTCCTTATATGAACAGTGCGTAAACTCTAAATATTTTTGGTTTTCGTTGGGCAATCTTACCGAGCATTTATTTATTTGATAGCAGTTAGTGGAGTGCTTGAGTGACAGAGTGTTAGAAGAAAAATTATATAAGCATATGTTACAAAAGAATTTTTTGTGTCTTCGATTGGAAAGTTGAGAGGACAACAACGCTGAGATATTCTTGATGCATGTAAAGTGGTAATATTGGTTGTTGACGTTTGCCCCCTTTACACTGTTGTCATTCGAGGAGAGTACTAATAAATTTATCGTGGGAAAACCATGGTTGTGATTATCACTTATCATGAATGACATTGAATGCTTTTTTACTATGCAGTATAAATTTACGGATAGACGGTTTAGTTTTTTAAATTTTTTTATATCTGTTAATTTAATGGGAAATTTAATCGTGCCACGATTCAATACCTCATCGAAATGGGGATAGCTTTCTATTCTATCGGGGCGTTTGTTTGCAGGATACAAATCGGAGACCACCGACCAAAGAAAACAAAATTTATCGTTATTTTTAATATTAACAACAGCCCTCTTTAGTGCAATAAAACGTGGAACTGTGATGAAAGTAGAAATGCCACCCTTTATGGGAACGTAATTTTTTATGTTTACTTTTAAATGCAAAATTTCACTTAGGGCAAGCCCCGATCCTTCCTCTTGAAACTCTTCCAGTTTAACTGTCAATTTGTCAACTATTTCCCTTTGATACTACACCTTGAGATTTGTGCCAAAGTCAATAACGGAATTTTATTTTAATTCTACATTCATATTTTGAGGGTTAATAAATTGGCATACCAGTAAAACATTTACTTTTAACAAAGACCTCTTCAACATGGTATTAACCTTTCTAGCAAAGATATCATATGCCTTTGTTTAAAAAATGAAAGGATCTTTGTATCCTAAGTTGACTATAATTCCCGTTACTAATCTCGAATCAAAACAAGTTTAAGGGAATACCAAAATAAACTTGCCATTGCATTCACCACCTAGCCTACCACCCGTTATGGGAGAGTTTCCTAATTGCTGTTGTAGTCGAGCCAAATAAAATCTGAAAAGAGTCAAATTGCTCTCTATTCTAAGCGGATTTTCATTCCTGTTATCTAAGTGAACATTATTGGTAATTGCTTTATCTATCAGAGAAATATTGGTTCTAAGTATTGAAATATGTGTAACTATTTCGGGCTTGTGTTTTAATAATTTTAATGTATTTTGAGTCAACTCAACTAGGAAGCTGCTGAGGGCAGACGGAGGTGATAAGAATGACATACCTACCGACACTAAACTTATCCTTAAAATATTTAACAAAAGTATTCCGGGTTTATTAAAATTTGCTCAGCGAAATCGAACGGAGCACACAACCCAAGTATTTCACAACAAGACAACAAAACAGGTAATCAATTTGAGCATCAATAAACCTCTTATATAGATCAAGTGCTCCGTGACAAAGTATCGACGTTGCACTACGTTGAATTTTTTGTCATTTCCTGCAGAAGTACACTCTCCCTCTCACTTCAAAATGCTGAAACAACAAAAATTTATAATAAATAGTGAAAATATTTACGTTGCTTAAATCACTTAGCATCAGTCCGTTTACCTGAAATAACATGACAACTCTAAAGAAACAAACGAACTTATCGTTATCATTAAAAAAACAAAAATAAAAAGTTCTCCAAAATATAAAAGTGCATGAGGGGCAGAAAGTAAAAAAGTGAAAAACTTCAGGAGGCTAATAAACAGCCTTTATTGAACTCGGAATATAGTGTGATAACAATACATTCCAACGATGAATCGAGGCACGAGGAAGTTAGGTAATTATAATATCCATACAATTTGTATGATTATGTATTTACCATATATTATGTAATTTACTAATTTGAGTAATTTGTTTTACAGAGCAACACACACCCTCGAAACTTTACTTCGGGAGATGGAGGGCGACATAGATTTATTTTAACCACCAATTCAGTAATTATTAAAAAATATGTAAAGTTCAAAGAAATTATAATAGAACGTTTTCTTTGCAGAACAGCAGCGTCAGCACCACTATCACAGTTGTCCATGCCTCCGTTGTTAACAGACGGTTCGTTTCATCAACTTCAATAGTAAGTTGCAAACCACAGCCAAACAAAAATTTACCTAACCTGTACATTTTATCACAGTAATGGAAACTTGTAGCCGTCTTTACATCCTCTGGGATCGTTGCCTCACCGACATGTACAGTAAGTTAAGAATTAATGACTCGAAATAAAAAGAAATTAACTTGTACGTATTCTTCCAAGTACCGGAAAGCAAATGGAGACAATGATGGAGATCTACGCCATGGATTTTGAAGAAGATTTCTACCCGACACCAACACCGCCCCATTCTCAACCGCAAACTACGAGCATTAGCTCTCAAGACCGTCGAAAAGATGAAGAATATGGAGACCGTGTATAAAATCAAATTGAAGACTGCACGTAAAAGAACGGCGCAGCTGAATGCTGAGTTGGTGACCTCACGGGCAGAGGAAGGCAAACTAGAGCAGGAACTGGTCTGCATCAAAAAATTTTGTGGATTTTGGGGCTGAGGTGTAAAAATAGATAGATATGTAGTATGTAAATATGTAGAAATAAGAATTATATGTAATATTGGTTAAGTAATTATAATAAATGTAGATAATTGAGTACCGAAAATATTTGCATTAATAACGGTCTCATATAGGAAATCCTGAAGTGATGCTATCTTTAACATAACATTTATGAAAAGGATAAAGAATATTTTTTATAACAAAAGTGCGTACATAAATGGGGAATGGCGCAGTATAAGAATAATTGTATAATATAAAATTAGTGAATTAATAGTAGTAACCAGAAGTACTGAAATTAATGTGTGATAAGAGTGTGAAATCAGTTATTAGTTTCCCATTGCAATACTGTCATAAAAATTAAGCAAACATAATGGAAATAAAATGATACAAAATAGTCAGCAAATGTGCAAAAAAACGCGCTCTTCAATTTTTAAATTTGCCAATAGGTCCAAATCGAAATGAACATTTTTGAAAATGTGATTGCGTGTTATAAGCGGCACTTTACCCATTGCGTTTTTTAATTTTTCAAAAATATGATAAATGGTCCTAAAATTGACCTATACAATTTTGAAACGACAAACTGCACTTAAAACGCAACTTTTTTTTGCTTTACTTACTTATACTCATAAGAAACACAAGTTACTGCACGATTTCAACAATTTTGAAACAGTTTAGGACCACCAATTTTTTAGTTCCAACGCACGTAAAATTATATGTGTAATTTCATGTAAAATCAGTACTATAATGAATAAAATGTACTTCAACAGAGAGGAATGTGTATGGTCAGCATTCTCATTGGAAGATATAATTACGAGCGTTTTTCCAATCTTATGTAAACCATATAGTTCATTATCATTTTACAAGTTTTACTCATTTATTAATATATTACATATATTTCTTATAATTTTTTTATGTAACCTTTAATTAACATAACACTGTTGATTTCATTATTTGAAAATGAAACTACTTACTATTAAAAAATGTACATTAGTACAACTTCATATTTCGCATTTGTAATTCATATAATTTTAAATTAATGATTATTCCATTTAAATTATATTTTTGGAGCGTAATATTTTAAATTAAATCAATATTCATATATTATATAATGCAGTAAAGCATCTTCGTTTAGTTTAAAAATTTTCATGTATATACAATTCCGTTGAGCACCTTTATTTCATTTTCATTTTTACATATTACAAACACATAGGTAATATTTGTTTAAATAATACGGTATACACCACTTCACAAATTCTAATAAACGATAAGACTATTAAATTTAAAAATTAGGGCAAACAATATTACAACAGTTCACAAGAATAAACAACAATTTTTTTCTAAAATAAGGTATCTAAAATCTATTCAAATTTGACTAACAAATCATAAGTTTTTAACTTTTGATTTTAGTTCTGCCAGTGTAACACGAAACACATCAATGTCTAGATTGTTAGCAATTTTACAATAATGCATTAATAACAAGACTTTAGTTTAATCTTGCTTTTTTCAGCATACGCTGCACTTCATACAACTCCAAATCATATTTTAACTTCTTTATTTTGCGTATGACGTCTTCTATTTGTTCCCTTTTTAAACACGTCTTACAAATTGCTCCTGATGCAGACTTTTGCATGTTCTTCATTATTATATTGTATTTCTGCAGTAACTTCAATGAAACCTAAATTTGTCTAAAGGCCAGTTTATATACCCACTTGTTATAAACCTCACATCTAGTTACTTTTCTATTACGTGGGTTTAGTACAGAAACGAAATAAACATATCTGGTTATTTCCTTTGTGACATATTTGCATATCAGAGATTTAAACCACACATGTGTTTGATCACCTACTATTTTTTAATGATGACTCGCATCAGCTATTTTTAATGATGGTCTTATCACTATAATTTTTAGCTAAGACGCGAACCGACTATTTTTAGCTATGATACAATCACATTTTAGCGAGGACGCGAACCAGTTATCAAGGTGACCTTACAAATCTAGTGACTTTCTTCAAATCTAGTGACCTTTCTAGTAACTTTTTGGGATAGGATCGGCCTTGTATTACTACTCAGATCGATCACAAAATTTCATTTAGCTTTGAAATATTAATGCAGAACACTACTAACAAAGTGCTTGTTATTTTTATTCTACATAAATTACAGTTTTGAAGTATTAAAGTTTAAACCTATTAGTATTTAAATACGATTTTAAAGATAAAGTAGTAATAAAATATAGAGATATTATTGATGATACAAGCACTAAACGCTCTATGTTTGAATTATTCAGCAATCAACGAACATTTTGTTGAGATAACAATTTATTATTAAACCGATTTCGCTTATTTTATTTAGAATATCCTAAATTGGGAATATTTATTTAATTCAAACATTTATAACAGTTAGAAGAATAAATTTACAGGTATACGAGAGATACTTACAAAGTATTCAAAGCTAACGTCTTACCATTTGGAAAATTTCATTTGTACAGGGTGTGTTTAATAAGTTAACGACGACTCGCGTATTTCAGAATTTGCCTAAGCTTTTGAATCAATTTATTTTGAAGTGTGATTGAATTTGAATGGTGAATGGTTTTACTGAGTAGACTACAATCCTGTCTTCCACAGTCAGATAGGATTAATTTTACATACCGCCTAAGACGATTTATTTTTGCAAAATTTAAGATTGTGGTGTTTTCACGGACTGAGCATTGTGAGTTGTAGATTAATAGTAACTGTAAGGTGTTTTAAACTACTTTTCAATCATTTTACTCCTTCTATCGACCATGCCCATTTCCACTGTAGCTGGCTTGGCAACCCGCTTATTTTGGTAAGCATACGCGATGCCTTGTGCGGTTTGGACCTGTAACAAAATCACCTCATCACCACAAGTGACGATATTTAGCGTTCATGGACGACTAAAATCTTATTTCTACAGATTCAGGGAGCGTCTGTAACGCAGAGGATCAATATGTAGATCATATAATTTATGACTGACCGGTACTTGAACAGATAACGCTACAGTTGAAAGACAGTATAGGTGATAATTAGCCAGTATCAAAAGAATCGAATATTATTTTAGAGATTTTCTTGAATCTGCAAAGAACATTGATTTCGACATTCTAGCTTAAGCAAAAACGGTTTATCCTGATAAATTAGTAAGACAGTTATAAATACAAAGATTGCATTGTTACGCTCATTTATCTAAATCGTTAAGTAGTTCTGATAGTAATCATAATTAACGGATAAGTTTGTTTGGTATCATAGATTACCTTAAATTAGTAAAGTATGTAGTATCATTTGTATGGAGCATGTTGCCATAAATAATTAAAAAACACACAATTAAAGACACACAGATACTCAGATACACAGATACACAGACATACAGATACATAGATATACAAATATACAGATACAAAGATACACAGATACACAGATACACAGATACACAGATACACAGATACACAGATACACAGATACACAGATACACAGATACACAGATACACAGATACACAGATACGTAGATACACAGATACACAGATACACAGATGCACAGATACACAGATACACAGATACACAGATACACAGATACACAGATACACAGATACACAGATACACAGATACACAGATACACAGATACACAGATTCACAGATACACAGATACACAGATACACAGATACACAGATACACAGATACACAGATACACAGATACACAGATCACAGATACACAGATACACAGATCACAGATACACAGATACACAGATACACAGATACACAGATACACAGATACACAGATACACAGATACACAGATACGCAGATACACAGATACACAGATACACAGATACACAGATACACAGATACACAGATACACAGATACGCAGATACGCAGATACGCAGACACGCAGATACGCAGATACGCAGATACGCAGATACAAAGATACAAAGATACAAAGATGCAAAGATACAAAGATACAAAGATACAAAGATGCAAAGATGCAAAGATACAAAGATACAAAGATACAAAGATACAAAGATACAAAGATACAAAGATACAAAGATACAAAGATACAAAGATACAAAGATACAAAGATACAAAGATACAAAGATACAAAGATACAAAGATACAAAGATACAAAGATACAAAGATACAAAGATACAAAGATACAAAGATACAAAGATACAAAGATACAAAGATACAAAGATACAAAGATACAAAGATACAAAGATACAAAGATACAAAGATACAAAGATACAAAGATACAAAGATACAAAGATACAAAGATACAAAGATACAAAGATACAAAGATACAAAGATACAAAGATACAAAGATACAAAGATACAAAGATACAAAGATACAAAGATACAAAGATACAAAGATACAAAGATACAAAGATACAAAGATACAAAGATACAAAGATACAAAGATACAAAGAACAAAGATACAAAGAAACAAAGAAACAAAGAAACAAAGATACAAAGATACAAAGATACAAAGATACAAAGATACAAAGATACAAAGATACAAAGATACAAAGATACAAAGATACAAAGATACAAAGATACAAAGATACAAAGATACAAAGATACAAAGATACAAAGATACACAGATACACAGATACACAGATACACATATACACAGATACACAGATACACAGATACACAGATACACAGACACACAGATACACAGATACACAGAAGTTGAACTTAGATTACCGATTCTACAGTTCAATTAATTGAAATACCTTTATTGTTTTAGATTTGTAAGATGATCAAACTGTTTAACATGTAAAACTCTAGCAAGATAATTTGTTTAGTTTTTTGTAGTTATCAACTCCTATAGTTTGATTCAACATCGCATTAACGATACCATATAGAATTTTCATACTCACGGTTACCTGGTATTAGTTAAAATGGAAGATAAAGTGTATTATCAAAATAGGAAATGAAAGTTAACTTGTTTAGTTAGGTAATTACACAAAAGGTGAACGGTACTTGAAATATAATTATGTTGTTTACATTCTTTGTTATTAAAACAATTTAAGATTTTTGATAGATTGAGTCCAAACACTGATAAGAGCCATGTTAAAGCGTATAAAATGAGGCTGATCAGATTAATCTATCTGAACCTTTTAAGCTTATTAAGACGGGTACCATTTTTAAATTTACTATAATCTTTCTTTTGAGATTTATACGAATAGCAAAAATTCATGGGGACAAATAAGCAAGTTGACTTTCATTGCCAGTTTTAATAATACACTTCGAGTTAGCAATTCCTACAGCTTGATTCAATATCAAAGATTCCATATGAAATTTTTATACTTACGTAGACCTGATATTACCTGAGTTACTTAAATGGAAGTCAACCTGTTTAATTAGGTAATTACATAAAACGTGAAAAGTCCTTGAAATACAATGACGGTATTTACATTCTTTGTTATTAAGCTAAATTAAAGTTTTTAGTGGTGTACATTCATTTAAAAACCTTGGACGTAACGATGAAGGTAGAATAATTTGTATCAATCTAAAGTCCTTTTTGATAGAGATATTTCCGATACGACAGCCCTCGTATGTAAACTAATATAGGGGCGTGATTTCAAGTTTGGTTATAAGTATACATACTATGAGCTGGTTTTTGCAAACTGCAAGTGAAATCAAATCAGCATTTTAGAATTTAAAGTTGGCTTTTGCAAACTGTAACTTAAATTAAATGAGTATTTTAGAATGGAAAGTTGTTCTTCCAAACTGTAGGCTAAATTAAATGAACAATGATCGATTGTTTTCACACGACGGTGCCCTCATGTTTAGGGAGAGTACCAACTTTGAGCGTCGGTTAGTCTTACATACAAAGTAAGCGGTCGCTCATAGGAGTTAGCTATATACAGTGGGAGAATCGTTACCTGAAGGTTATCAAGAGTTTTTAGCTCAGGTCGGCTTATTTTCCTGTTTCAGTTAGATGAATTAAGCTGCAGTGGGACTAAGACTCTATGACAGTTTTGAAAGTCCTAACGATGTCTTATGAGGTAGTATGCGAGCCCCTTGTAAGAATACTATTTCAAATTCCCGCCATAAGTTACATCTACTTTTAGAATATACCACTAGATGGAGCCACGATCAACCTCTATTACAGAAAACATTCACTAGTTTTAAAGATACCACAGTAGGTGGCATCACAATCAGGGGCCCGGCAAGGGGCAAAGACTTAATATCAAGTTCCGGAGGCTTATAGTTGTATTATCAGACAGTATGCGGGTACCCTTATTAGAATACCATTTCAAATTTCCCGCCATAGTAAACAAGAGGGCTTCACAAGGGGAGCGAACACCCGACAAGGGGCGAAGACCTGAGAACAAGTTTGGTACGCCTATAGCTGTCTTATGAGATAGTATGCGGATCCCCTTATTAGAATACTATTTCAAATTTCTATTTTTTACGCCAAGAGGGCGAAGACCCAACAAGGGACGAAGACCTGAGAACAAGTTCCGGAGGCCTATAGATGTCTTATGAGATGCGTGTCCCCTTATTTGAATACTATTTCAAATTTTTAGTTTTGCCGCCAAGGGGGCGAAGACACGATAAGAGCTGAAGGCCCTAGAATAAGTTCCGGAGTACTATACTTGTCTTATGAGATAATATGAGAACCCCATACTAGAATACTAATTCAAATTTCAAGCTTTCCCGACAAGGGGGGCGAAGACTCGACATGAATGCTCCCTTATTACAGTACTATTTCAAACTTCAAGCCTTTCCTCCATAATAAACAAGGGGCGAGGACCCAACAAGGGGCGAAGGCTCTTGAACAAGTTCCGGAGTCCTGTACACAAAAGTATACTATAATTTCCAACAACCATTGGGTATAGCAAGGTAAACGCAGTTTAATCCATTCCCATGACAATGTTGTAAGCAGTTTATTTTTATAAAGCATAATTAACCAATATAACAAGTACGCTATTCAGGACCATCAACGGTTTTCTATTCGGATTATGATTAGCTTCGCACGTGAAGAATATTGTGTCATAGAAGCGTTTTTTTTTTAACTAATTACGACAAATTGTAAAAAGTATGCTCTTAGATGGATTACGTAATAAATAAATTTAGGTCATTGTCCAACCGTCAAAATTTATTTCCATCCGTGAATTTATAGTTCGATATAAAGGAAGCGGTTCCTTGAAGCATGTCTATGAAACTGACAAAATGCGGTTACAAAGAGTGGATCATTGTTTGTGCAGTTCGCTTACGAAGGTATCAAAACCAGATAAGACAAGCGATTTTATTTAGGGGAGAGAATGGTAAATAGGTTGTCCTACGCTTTCGAATGTTTAGACCATTGTCTTTTTCGATAACTTCTTAATGTATGTCTTTTGTAAAAAAGACATTTTACCCACTCCACCATACACCAAACAAGAAGATTCTTTCCAAAACGATGTCTAAAGATGAAAACATGTGTACTGGAATGTCCGACGAAGTTAAAGCGGAGATAGTCATATCCAAATGGAAGAAAAGAGGCAGAAGTCTGTACATGTAGTATCTACAATGCACAATCCATTATCAAATAATCAAGTGCTAAGGACCCAGGTATTAGGTGGCTACAGACATCTTGTTTAGTATCTATTGCCGAATGTCATAAGCATAGGGGTGGTCTAGACCCACATACAGCATTCCATGGAGAAGTAGGCGCTTACATTGTAGACAAAACAACCTTACAGCAGTCCTTTAACAAAATAAAATGCACCTAATGTTCGCATCGTTACTGAAATCCGAACTAATAACCCAAAAGGAAAGGCTACCATGGCTAAGGCAACCCTTGACTAACTTGAGCAATTTTCTTGACATAGATCTCCCCTAAATGAGGATATAAAATAAGTGGTGAAAAGGTCCTCAATTGTTCTGTGCACTATAGAGTGTTAAACTGTGTTAGTGGTATTAAATACAATCCTTACTTTTCAAGTTTTTGCTCGCCTCCACGTAGAACTTGTAAGTATATGCGTGCCTTTCTTTAATTATTTGAATATTCAACCAGGTTAATCCTGGCTTTACCTACCCGTATTAATCTGATTTCTTTCCCAAATCACATTTATGCTGTTATTCATACCGCATGCGTATTATATAGCGGTTTATCTTGTTTTACACTTCTCCTTAGACTGAATTTACTTATCCAACCCAAAGTTTTCTTCCTTGGATTTGAGGTAAAGCTCCACCTGGTTTGATATCATGACCTATATATAAAAACCTTTATTTGCTTATTTTTACAAATATTGCTAAGTAATTGTGTTATATAATTATGCTATTTACATTTATCTATTTACAGTGTCTCCTTTCCTTACTTAGTCTACACTGTCTTCTTCCCCCTCGTCTCCTCTACCATTAACTGTCTTCTTCTTTCATCCAATCCGTTCCACTTCCTTTTCCTCTAGTACCTCTTCTGCCGTCCTCCCTCTTCCTTTAACTCCCTGTATTATTTCAGCATGTCGAATCGTCTCAATCTCTTCCCCACAAAACCTACACTTTCTGTCTTGGTCCCATCTCCAATATTTGTTCCCTCTTTCTTCGTTTCCACATCTAAATCTCGCTATCATTTTCTTTCTTTCCTTCCTCCCTTCCCCGTTCAGATATTCCGGTATCCCTTCTCTCTTAATATTCCTATAGTTTATATTATATTTTCCTTCTTTCAACTTCGCCCATCTTTCCTACTTTTGGACATCCCTATCCCTTCTAATTATCTTTCGCATACCCGTTTCTTTCATAATAGTTTCTAGTTTTTTGTCCATATTTTATTCTTCCTTCTTTTATTTCTTTCCAGCATTCTTGTAATATTTTGCACTCCGTTCTTCTATTCATTTCCTCCTCGTACTTTATCGCTCTATTTCCCACCCTTATTTTTTCTGCTGTCTAATAATGTATCCCGGAGTTTCCTTTCCACCCCAGCATTGTTCTTGTGGTCTCTCTATCTCTTTATACTCTTTCCACCCCACACTTTCGCCCCGTACAACACCACCATTTTATTAGTTTCTCAAATAATGGTTTCCTTTTCCTTAAGTACATCAAAAACAGTCTTTCCTTTACACTCCATACTTGCCATATTAATTTGTTTCCTTTTCTCACACGTTCTTTTATATTTCAATTCCTTTATCTGCTATATCTCCTCTTTCCTCCATTTCCACTCCTCCTTTTTCTTTTTTCCTCCCCCTTTTCTCAGTACCATTACCTTAGTTTCGTTCCCATTTACTTCAAGATCTCTTTTTTTCCAAATATCTGTCCATAGTTTTTAACATTCCCTTCACTTCTTTTTCTTCCTTTGCTATTAGCACTATGTCTTTAGCATATGCCAGCGACCACACTTTCCTGTTCCCCACCACCATGCCTCTTTCTTATTGTTGGGCTCAGTGGTCATCCTTGCCTCAGTCCCTTCCTTGTTACAAATCCTTCACTTAGCTCCCCATTCACCCTCACCCTGTTCCTCGATTCTTCATATATTTCTTCCATCCTTTCTATTAGCCTTTCGTTTATCTTTTTTTTCTCAAGTATCGCACAGTTTTTGCCTGTTCACCCTATCGAAAGCCGCTGCTAGGCCTCCAATACTGCTCCTATTTCTCCCCTTTTCTTTTCTAATTCCTTGTTTGCCAATGTACACATTATCTATCGTTCTTCTTAATTTCTTGAATCCTCCCTATCCACCTGGTAACAAATTCTTTCCTCCTGTTTATTTCTTTAGCCTTTCCTCCAGTAAGTTCGCGTATATTTTGTGGGCCGTGTATAGCAATGTGATTCGCCTATAATTTGTCACTTGCTTGTTGTCTTGTGCACTGGGAATATATGTTGTTCTCTCTACCTCTCCGGAAATCCTTCCCCTCTCCATATTTTGTGTATTATTTCCGTAATCCTTTTTGCCACCTTTTCTCCTCCATATACCCACTCCACACCTCGTGTCGCATCTTCTCCTGCAGCTTCACCTTTTTTCACTTTCTGTATTACCTCTGTTACTTCTTCTTTTATTCCTTCTCCTTCTTCATGTTTTTCTTACATTTCCTTATTTTGTCTTCCTTCTCCTTCCTGTATTTACTCGCCCTCCAGCACGTTCCTCAAATATCTCTCCCATTCGTATATTTGTATTCACGTTTGTGTCCATTTCTCCTCTGTCCTTTCTTTAAATATTTCCATACGTCTTCTTCCGTTTTATATCTTTAATATGCTGTTCCTGTTTCTTCGTTTTCTTCATTTTTACTCTAGCATGTTTTCTTGTATTTCTTTACTGCATCTTTATATTCTTTTTCTCCTAAACGTCTGCTTTTTTCTAGTTTTCCAATTCTCTCTATCCATTCTTGTTTCCCCCTTCCATTCCGTTTCCCTTTCTTCCATTTGTCCTTCCTAATTCCCTTCATATTTTTTACCATCAGGTTCCTCATCTCCTGTATTAAGTCCTTTGTTTCCTCCATTTCTTCCTCTTCCTTCCTATTTTCGCTTTCTACTGTTACACTGTTCCTACTTTTTTTTACTTCCCCACTCTCTCATCCTCCCCTTCTCTCCCTCTATCACTCTCTCAAACTCTCTCTCTCTCTCTCTCTCTTTCTCTCTCTCGCTCTCTCTCTCTCTCTCTTCTCTCTCTCGCTCTCTCTCGCTCTCTCTCTCGCTCCCTCTCTCGCTCTCCCTCGCTCTCTCTCGCTCTCTATCGCCCTCTATCGCTCTCTATCGCTCTTTCTAGCAATCTCTCGCTCTCTCTCTCGCTCTCCCCTCTCTCTCTCGCTCTCTCTCGCTCTCTCTCGCTCTCTCTCGATCTCTCTCGCTCTCTCTCGATCTCTCTCCCTCTCCCTCTCCCTCTCCCTCTCCCTCTCCTCTCCCTCCCTCTCCCTCTCCTCTCCCTCTCCCTCTCCCTCTCCCTCTCCCTCTCCCTCTCCTCTCCCTCTCCTCTCCCTCCCTCTCCTCTCCCTCTCCCTCTCCTCTCCTCTCCTCCCTCTCTCTTCTCTCTCTCTCTCCCACTCCCTCCCTCTGACTCTCTTCTCGATAACATTTGCTATGTGCCAAGCTCCACACTTGGAACTTCTGTTTATACATTGGAAAAGACAATTTCGATGTATCTCATATTCCAGACACCGAAAAGCTTTCGGTTTCTGAAAGAATTGTCGTGCATTTAGTCCAAAATGTACTGAACAACGGCAGGGAAGTTATTTTGGATAATTGGTATACTTCTGTGCGTTTTCGCAATTTTACGGACTCAAGGAACCTATTTGACTGTAACTATAAGAAGTAATCGTGGAGTTCCGCTGAGTTAACTAGAATTCCATTAGAAATCAAACAATCATGTTTTGTACGGAAAGACATGCAACTACTTGTTAGATACAAAGACAAGAAGGATGTATACTTCTTGACAAGTAAGCATACTGCAGGGTTTTGTGAAAAATCTCGTTACATGGTGGGCGGGAAATTAATTTAATTTAAAAAACCTGCTCACATCGAATTTTATAATCAAAATATGGGCTCTGATGACGCCGTCGATCAAGATTTGGAACCTTACAATTCTCTACGCAAAAGTTACGCGTGGTTTACAAAAGTGGGGTTTCAACTAATGCTTCAGATGCTTCTAAGTTCGAAGGTTATATACTGTAACGCTAAAGACAATTTGCATATTTCAATATATGACTACACAAAACTTTGCAGTAATAGTATTTTGCATGAATACAGTGAAGGATATCGCAACATGACGGAAAATGGAAAAAAGCGAGCATTATGAAAAATCTGCGTTATTTGCCGAAAACATGGCCAAAGAAAACTGACAAGAAACATTTGCATTGAGTGTCCAAATAAACCAGGGCTATGTTGTGCAGAACGCTTCTAAGAATACCACAAATAAACATTATTTATGCTCTTTATCAATGTTACGTTCCATTTGTATTTTTTATATTAAAAAGTGTTAATAAATAACTCACCGTCAAAAAATATATCTTTTAATTATTTTTACATGGATATCCATTGTACTATTGTACTATTGTACTATAGTACTATTGTACTATTATCCACATGTGGATATTATGGTATTGCACTATTATCCAAATGGTGGATATACTGGTATAACCCTAAAATATTAATCACTGCCGCTATTTTGTTTTTGATTTTAAATAAAACAGTCAACGTTGGTTCAAGAAGTAATGCCATAATATAACTATAATATACATTAAAAAAAAGTTGTCTAGTATGTGAAGGTGTTTTTTTTTAATCCACCTGGATGTGAAGGGGTTAAATATATCTTTCTTACGTAAAATATATTATGATCTATACCGGGATGACTCTTGCAAGATTCAAATTTCCAAAATCATATACTTTAAGCATCTTAATTTCAAATAACACCAAAAGGAATGTTGATCGCGTCGAATTCGACAAATTTTTCTAATGTGTAAATTGGTTTACAATACTCAGAATAACCTAAAAATAACTTTTATAAACTAAACAAAACTGTAAACTAAAGGAAGCGTATTTATCCTTCTGGAAAATTCCAAATAAACACTATTAAAATCACCAGTAAAACAAACAAAAGAAAATAAATAAGCGAACGGAAGCAATTACCTTGATTTGTACAAATGTTCCCATCAATTGACCACTCTGAGTTCTCCCCTTTCCTTTGTACTGCGGAATATGTAGATTTCGTGTAATTGACCCTATAGGTGACAGATCGATGGAATTCAACCCTTCTGAATTTCGCCTAACGCCGCTTTCCATACAGAAACTCGCAGTCGGCAAATTTCACTTCATAATTACGTGTGTTGAATAATGAAAGTTATTTAAATCGACACCAAGTGAATGATAACTGTATTATCTGGTTTAATATATCAGTGCATTAATTTATTTACACACTTTCTTTGTCCTTTATATACACAAATTTTATTAAAGCGAAAATTTATATACAGCAATTTCTTTAATCTTTGGGGTAGCTGTGTGCGCGAATGTACCTAGTGAATATACTGAACTTACGTTACAAAATTATCCGCAAAATATGCGATTATAATCCAAAAAATATCTGCTGTGGAACACCAGACGGCCTTCCAACCTACAGAATGGGAATTAAAAGAAATAAAATAATCTTAATAACTTTTTTTAGGATCTTTTATTCATTACGAAAATAAGCATCATTGTAAAAACAAAAACAATAATCTATGTCCAATAGACGTTCAAAACTGTATGACAAACGGAGGTTAATAGACATCTAGATGCTAACTTAAATTAAAAGGAATGAAAATTTTTTTTATTGGTGCCCCATTTTACCTATTTAAAGCACGCCTTAGCGTGTTTAAATCGAACTTTCAAAAACGAGGGTTTTTTAAAGTTACCATGGCAACATCAACAACTGAAGAAACGTGAAGTCTAAATGACAATCTTTTGATTACTGATCTGACAGGAGTACCTTGTAACGTCAAATAAAATATTACTAACAAATTCGAAACCTTTATTTAAACATTATTTAACACTTTTAATTTTATAAATGAAAATAGAAAGTACAGTTAGTATTGTTAGATATATTAATTTTTATTTACATATTTTACATTATTAGTTGCTATTTCCATTTTTTGTGGTAATAATACTAGTATTTATGATTTCAAGGTGCACCAATAAAAAAAATAGTGTAAAGTATTCGTGGATAACTGGTCTTTAAAACACTTACTCTATTTCGAGCAGCACTCCGGCGCGTGTTTTAATAGTACATTAGATAACAAGGGATTGAAGTGACTCATTTAATCCCGCGAATAGAGTTTGTTGGTCGAGGATTTGCCTGAGACCAACAACTATTCAAGGGATTAGGAACTTCAATCCCGTGGTATCTACACTATTTCTTGCACTTCCTGGAGTAATAATAGAAATAATTATATTATTTTCTGAAAATTAAAATATTACATCTATGATAAATTTAAATTATTAGAAAAGTCACTTTGACAAAGAAGCTACACTATTCAAGGCTAATAAAATTTATGAATTGTTTTTAAAATCCCAGATGTTTCAATGCAATAACAAGTAAATAAATAATAAACAACATTCGCCATTGTGAAAACTTAGTCTGTTGACGACGCGTAGTTGCGAAAATGGATGAGTTTGATATTGAAGCAGCGGCTGAAAAGGCTGTTGACCAACTATTACCCTCAAAATCCAGAAAAATTTATGAAAAAGTTGATGAAGATTTTATAACATGGTGCCGTCAAAAGAAGATACAAAATCACACCAATGAAAATGTCTTTTTAGCATATTTCAATGAAAAAAGCAAAACTGTACGTGCTTCCACCTTGTGGGCGAATTATTCCATGGTGAAATCGATGGTAATGGTGAAAAGTAATATTGACATATCCCAATATCCGAAATTAAAAGCTTTCCTGAAAAGAAAAATGACGGCTATAAGCCAAACAAGTCAAAAGTTCCTACTGATGAACAAGTCGATAAATTCCTAATTCAAGCTACAGACGACGATTTTTAATGGTTAAGGTGAGTAATATAACGTCTATATATTTTTGATAGATATTTTGACACTGTGTTCAGAGACACAGATACACAGATACACAGACACACAGACACAGAGACAGACGACACACTGACACATGTTCTGTGCTGTGTGTGTTGTGTGTGTGTGCTGTGCTGTGCGTGTGTGCGTGTGTCTGTTGCTGTGTGCTGTGTGTTCATTGCGTGTGCTGTGTGCTGTGTGTGTGTCTGTGTGTGTGTTCTGTGTCTGTGTGTCTGTGTCGTGTGTGTTCTGTGTGTCGTGTGTGTCTGTGTGTTCTGTGTGTCTGTGTCTGTTTGTGTCTGTGTGTCTGTTCACAGCACACAGACTACACAGCACACAGACACACAGAACACACACAGACACAGACACACAGACACAGACAACAGACACAGACACACAGACACAGACACACAGCAACACGAACACACACACAGACACAACACACATGCACATGAACACGCACACACGCTCAAGAACACGCACACGCACACACGCACACGCACACACGACACACGCACACACGCACGCACACACGCACACGCACACACGACACACGCACACGACACGCACACACGACACACACACACACGCACACACGCACACCACACGCACACACACGCACACACGCACTCACATGCAAGCACGCACATACAAACGCACATATGCACACGAGAAGCATACACCCGCACGCGCACACGCGCAAACACGCACATACGCACAAGCACATACGCACACATACAATCCACACACTCACAGGCACGCATGCAGGCACACGCACTCTCGCATGCACGCACATATGCACACACGCACATACACCGACGCACACAAACTCACGCACGCATACACACACCCGTACACACACACACACACGCACGCACGCACGCACGCACGCACGCACGCACGCACGCATGCACGCACGCACGCACGCACGCACCACGACACGCACGCACGCACGCACGCACGCACGCACGCACGACACACACACACACACACACACACACACACACACACATACACACACACTCAAACCACCACAGAAATACTTAGCTATGGTGCTTTGCGCATTAGGGGGTAAAAAGTAATTCTTACACCTAATAATGTGTTAAATTTACCTACGTAGAACAAAATTCTGTTACACATCGTTTTAATTATTAACAGTAATCTTAAACATATGTGAATTTGTTTCGCAATCTCAACTACATAGTTCAAAAGTTTACAAAAAGAGCAACGTTATTTCTCTGATTGGATTTTTAAAATGGGAATTATGATTTGGCTAACGCGTTTCTTACTGTCGTATAAAATTTGATTTCCTGCGTTGTTTTCAGATAAAAGTGGTTCCTCGTGAATGAACGAAAAGAGCGTTGAAATAGGTATTTAATTAGATAAACTGAATCACTCAGTGTGAGATTTGTCAACGCCTGTTTTATTAATGGAATTTACTAAAACTTGAAGTTTACTTTCCTATTAATACGTATAATGGGAGTGTTCGGTAATTCTCGACTAAGTATGTCCTTTCTTATCTAAAGCATCACTAACTTCTGCTCCTTTTTAGGTAGCCATCAGCAAGTAAACTATATAGGGTATATGAACTATTGTTTGTAAAGGGATTTTGAAAAGAAAATCTTTAGATTTATTTCATCTATTAGGGTAACTGAGCTAAATTGTGTTTCATATTTGATTTGAGTATTTTGGCAACAGAAATTATTTGCAGATCTCTACAGTCCTTTATTTTCCTATTAATAAGCAGTTCCTACTTTATTTTTGTATTGACTGATTCGTTCAGAGTAAGATCTGAAAGCCAGATAGTATTCATTTAGTTATTGTAATAATTTCTTTTAGACTATTGTGCGGTGTATGAACCTGCATATTGATAATACAGTCCCCGACTATTTAATACTTCAGTAAAGCCGATGATTTTCGGTCCCTGATTTTCATACGTATGAAATACATTTAAGGTAAGTGTTTCAAAATTCATTTATTTAAATAAATTTAAGAGCCACACTCGCTAAAGTAGCGCGATCATAAAGTACTACGTTTACTTTTGATTAAATATGAATGTTTCGTGCACGATATAACTGCTTTGTATTTATAAAGATGTTTATTGTGATTCTCTCTCGATTAAGGCTTGCGTGAATTTTAATAATAGAGACAAACGGTTTCGTAACAGTGGTGCATGAATTAGCGCATATGTAAATATCGATTGTGTTTGCTCATATCTGTAAGGTGTGTAGCCTGCTTCTTTAGTAGTTGACATTGGGTATTGGCTGCTACTCATTTAGACAATTTTGCACCTTGCAAATTCTTTTTTTGTCTTTTTTCTCATTTTTAATGAATGCACTACAATAATTCAAATTAATTTTTTGCTACTGCAGCTAATGAATCCTCTTCTGTTCACATTTTTTATAAATTTGTATAAAATAATCATTTGCGTCAAGCTGGCTTAACCTTGCGATGTTTAATTTCGCAGTTAGCTAAATATTTTAGCTTATTTACTCTTATGATAATGTAGGATGATTTAATAGTATAATAATTTACTTTTAAGTGAAATATTTAATAAAATATTTGCTTCCTTTTCTGGATCCTTGTCATGAGTACATAAGTTAATCGTTGACTACTGATTCTTTTCTAGCTACAATATTTTGCTGGTAGTAAACAAAAACTATTGGTTGGAGCTGCATTGTATTTTACTTGTTTATTGTATTTATTTACATGTGTTCTCTTACAGATTCATTTCCTGTTTTAGTAGTTTAGGTGCTATGTTATCTCGAACTACGTAGTGCCTTGGGTACATATATACTGTATGAGCACACTACTCACGCACCCAGTGCACTACAGCAT
>JARFJB010000708.1:57500-67500 GCA_036346205.1 Vesta saturnalis | reverse complement strand
GTTTTTCGGCAATATCTTCCTGCCAAATCCCATAAATACGGGATTAAGATACCAGTGCCAAAGGGCATACTTACGATACTTGCCAGAAGCTGATGCGCAATTTGAAAGATAAAGGGCGCATATTATATATTGACAACTTCTATACCAGCGTGGAGCTTTGCGTAGACCTTCTGAAAGATAAAACAAACGTGTGCGGAACCTTAAGAACAAACAGGAAAGGCAACCCAAAATCAGTTTGCAGTAAAAAACTCAAGAGAGGACAGATTTATGGTGAACAGAATGAAAAAGGGATAGAGTTATAAAGTGGGTAGATAAAAGACCCGTTTTAATGACAACTACTGTACCGGACCACAAAGATGTGTTAGTTCCAACAGGTAGTAAGAACAGGATGGGTGCAGATGTCTTAAAGCATGTTGCGGTAATCGCATATAATAAAGCGAAGAAAGGAGTTGACATATCAGATCCGATGTCTTCTTATTACACGACACTAAGAAAATCAATAAAATGGTATAGAAAACTATTTTTTGAGGTAACCTTGGGAACAAGTGTTGTAAACGATTGGTGCGTGTATAACAACCATGGGAATAACTCCAAAAAACTGAACATGTTGCAAGTTAGAGAACAAATTATTGATGGACTGCTGAGCAGGGATGAGAATGGATTGAATATAAATAGGATTGATGATAGCATGCAAAGGACAAGGAAAAAAACCAAAGCCGACCGCTGTTTTGGCCACTCATAAACTTAAAAAATACGACGGTCCTGTAAGGAGTACCCGAAAAAGATGTGTTACATGCTACAAGAAAATTCAAAGTAAGAAAGGCCCTAAAGAGGCAAGGATGAGGGCTAAAAGAGTAGGTACATATTGCGAGGACTGCCCAAATCAACCCACCTTATGCTTGTCATGTTTCAATGATAACCACAAATAGTTCTGTTGAATGTTGTTCAGTTACGATAAGTAATTTTAGACACTTTTCTTTACCCTTTTGTATCGTAACATTTTTTTAGGCAATTATTTTAGTGTTTTATACGCTTTCTTAGTACCTAAGTTTCCCCTTATGTTTCTTTTTATGTATTTGAATAAGCCCTAGATTTAGGTTTCACAAAATAAATTTTTTATGTTTTGGAAAGTTGTTATATTTCAATAATGTCTAGCACTGTTATCTGTGAGCGAGTGCGCCGCCGGAGGTACACCCATACAAGGCAGACAGTCCTGCAACCGATACTATAACATAAAAGCCCTTCATTAGAAATGCGGGATTTTGAGTAGCTTAATGTGAATACTGACCGATGTACCACATGTGGCGCACGACGTCTGTATTAATAGCTTTGAGTGTACCACCGGTGCTACACGTCGTCGCGAACGTGTTAAGCAGGATTTTAACTGTGCGTTTAGGTTATGTTTGTGTCTCAGTTGTCTGTACTTCTTGCAGTCGCTTAGAATTTGTGACACGGTTAATAATGTTGAACATACCTCACAGTGTGGTTTAGGATTGCCTAGAAGTAGAAAGGATGACGTTAAATTTGTGTGCCAGAGAGCTTGCAAGATTGCGTACAATTCCGCAGTGTAAATGCTGGCGTATTTTGGCAGTGTCCAGCTGTGGCTTTCTCTAACAGATGTACAGCGCTTCCTACTCCTGGATCAGTTTTGGACCCATCTGTATATATATTTACATGGGTTGAGTGGTTATGTAATATTGAAAAGAAGGTTGCTCTGAGATGTTCACGGTTTGTATTATTTTTCATTTAAGTAATGCTGTTTAGGTGGACGACAGGTTGTTCAATTACCCACGGTGGTTGATCGTTAAAGCTTTGTGTGAAAGTGTGAGGTAGCGTTTCGTCACAGGTTTGGATAATACTTTCTTGGAACCGTATGTCTGCGGGGCGCATAATCGTTCTTCGAGATTCGTACATTTTTACGCATGGGTTTTTAAATAACGTTTTATTGTTTGGATGGTTAGGTAGCGCTTTTATTTTTATTTCATAATTGAAAGTATTTTTGACGAAATGGTGGTGTAGTGGTAATAGTCCCGCTTCGCTACATATGTCGTCTAGAGGACTAGTGCGAAAAGCTCCTGAGCACAAACGCAGTTCTTGACAGTGAACATTGTTCAGTTTGTTGATCCATGTTTTTCCTGGCTCCCGAGAAAACCACAGAACCGTAGTTTATTTTAACCAGAACAGTTCCATTATAAAACCTGAGTAAAATCTTCTTATCTGCACCCCATGATATGTGGCTGACACAACGGAGAATGTTCAAGGATTTCTTACATTTTAGTGTGGTGTTTTCAGTAGAGTTTGGGTTCTAGGACCATATCGAGAAATTTAATTTTGTTCTTTATCTTGATGGTATGGCCATTTATTTGAAGACGAGGGTGTTCATGTCTGTTTCGTAGACGGCAAAAATGCATAGCGTTCGTTAAGGTGTCAATTGCTGACTGAAAATTTTCTGTTATGTTGCTTGTTATCGGGCCGGAAGTGTATATGACAAGGTCGTCCACAAACATACTTTTTCCAAAAGATGGACCAATTGAGATTAAAAGTGGGCCAACAGCGATTGCGAATAAGGCCGCGCTAAGAGTGGAACCCTGTGGTACTCCGTTCTTTTGTATTCGTTCCTTTCATTTAAAAAACTAGTAATCAAAATTGGTAGGTCTCAGATCGTCAAGCCTCTTCAGTATTTCATGGAGTTTTGTAAAGTCAAACGCCTTCTTTATGTCAAAGAAAATTGCAATTAGGTGTTCTCTTTTTGCAAAACTGTTTAGTATAGCGCATTCGAGTTGAACTAGGTTGTCTGTTGTAGACCTATGTCTCCTTGATCCCATTTGAAAGACAGAAAGAACCTCGTGTTTTTCGAGGAACCAGGCTAAGCGTGTATTAACAATCTTTTCGAGAAGCTTACTAAGGCAGCAGGTGAGGGATATTGGTCTACAGTTCTCTGGTTTTGTAGGATCTTTTCCGTGTTTTAGGACGGGGATAATAATTGACTTTCTCCAAATAGTTGGATAAGAACCAGACGACGAAATATTGTTGAATAGGACCAAAATTTTCGATTGTTCTTCGTGAGGTAGTTGTTTAATGAACTCGTATGGTATTGAATCTGATCCTGGGAAAGAGTATTTAATTTTTAAAAGGCGCTTTGAAATTCTACCAGAGTGACCAGTAAGTTATATGGTTCACTTTGGTCACTAGAAACAGTTATTTGTGCTTCTGGGACGTCTTCATTGGTTTGTATCGTTTCGTTGTTTTGTACAAATGTATCGGCAAGGCTTTCAGCAATGTGGCATGGATCACCTATGGCTACTTGGTTTATTGATAAACTATGCAGGGCGTAACATCTTGGGCCTCCGCTGATAGATTTGATTTTGCGCCATATTTTCTGATTTGGAGTGGTTGATTTTAAGTTGTGGACATATTCTTTTCACGAATTTTGTTTGGTACTTCTAATAAACTGTCTTGCTTTGGCTCTTAAACGTTTGAACTTTTCGAGAGTGCAATTTCTTTTGAATTTATTAAACGCTCTTTTCTTTTCGTCGATTGCTGTTTTGATGTTTTCGTTCCACCACGGGACCCTACGTTTCCCGATATGAATGGAAGATTTCGAGACACTGCTTTCAACATCGTGAATAATCTTGGTGGTAATGTCCTTTAACGACCCTTCGACATTTGAGAAATTATTGAAAGATTTTAGGTTTTGTCTGTATTTGTCCCAGTCTGCTTTGTGGGTAAACCATTTCGGAACGCGGGTGCTTTTTTTTGCAAGACTGTGAAAATCAATTTTTATGGAAAAATGGTCTGAAATAATTTCGCCTTGTAGTACTTTCCAATTGAGCTTTGAGGCAACTTGTGGTGTACATATGGATAGGTCGAGGACAGAGAGTGAGTTAGACCTGGCCTGTATTTAAGAGAACTAGGTTTTGTTGTTCAATAAAGTCCTCTATTACGCGGCCACGTGTATCGTTTCTCTGGCAGCCCCACGTCCCATTGTGTGAATTGAAATCCCCTACAAGTAAGTAGGGATATGGTAGTTGCTGGACTAAGTGCAGTATATCATTAATATTCCAAGAAAAATCAGGTAAGTATAAACTGCATATATTTAATTTAAGAGGGCTCATAATATTATTATTATTATTATTATGATTATTATTATTATTATTATTATAACCAAATACTTGTAAATGACGGAACCCGCAAACAAGTCAGTATGACTTAGCAGGACCCAGAACTGTACCGTTATTCCGATAAATAAATCATTCATTCATTATTATTATTATTATTATTATTATTACTATTATTATTATTATCTTACTATTCATTTCAAGTTGTTTCTCAGATTGTCAGAGACAGAGTACAGATTCCGCACTGCAGTGTAAGTTAGACAGTGACATATTATATGTTCAACTGTTAAACATGAGTGGCATTGTGTGCAAATTGGACGGGGTGCTTTTGATAGTAGGTAATTGTGTGTTAGCGATGTGTGACCTATTCTTATTCTGTGAATAACGCTGCTTCTTAGTTGATTGTCACTCCTTGTCCAGTTTTGTTACCATATTGAGTTTAGTTCAGTTTTAAGGAAAAAAGCCATGTCGGTGTAGTTAGTGATCTCGACACTTTCGTTTACATCTTCCACTGCTGCTTCACGGGCAGCTTTGTCCGCTATTTGATTCCTTTTAATGTTGGCGTGACTGGAGACCCATAGAAATTGTATTGTATATCCTAAATCTGTGAGGTGTTTAATAGTAGATATTATATACTGTACTAAAGGATCAGTTGAATATGGATTTTGGATACTGATAAGGAGCTCTGCGAGTTACCAATGATGAGAAATTTGTGCCAGTCTGTAGATAATTCGCAATATCGAAGTGTCTGCCGAATACTATATAATTCAGCTGTGTAGATTGATGTGTATGTTGACAGAGTCCAGTTGTGCTCACTGCCATTAACTGAGAAGGCACAATCCACTCCTGTACTTGATTTTGACCCATCTGTGTATAATGTTTAATGGTCTCTGTATTTGGACAAAATTCCCTTGAACTCTGTACAATACACTGATTATGGTGTATTGCCTTTAGAGTGTTTGGATAGGTCATTTATCACATTAAAATATGGTACCAACCTGGGCGGAATTTCAAGTTGTCCAAGTGGAAGCGTTGGTGGAAGTTGTTGCCCGATAAGTTCTAGTACCTTTTTTACACTGTACCACAATGGCTTATGTAGTCTTTGTTCAAATTCTAACTTTGAATGGTTAGGAAACAAAATGTTGTAATTTGGGTGGTATAAGAGAGCTTTAATCTTACACGCGTATGTTAGGAGTCTATTTATTCTGTGCACAGGTAAGGGTGAAACTCCAGATTCACACATTAAACTTTCCCTAGGTCTAGTATAGTAAGCGCCTAGTGAATACCTGATACCAGCATTTTGTATAATCTCTAAGGGTTTTAAAGTGCTTTTCGAAGCCGATGAATATGCTGTACAACCATAGTCTATTTTTGACTGCACTGTCTGTTTATAAATATGTAGAAGAATTTCGGGATCTGCTCCCCACTTCAAACTTGACATTGCTCTTATAATGTTGAGACCTGCCTTGCATCGCACTGTTAGGTTAATTATATGCTACTTCCATGTTAGCGTGGAACCAAGGGTTAAACCTAAGAACAAGCCAGAATTTTTATCTTCTATGTGTTTATTTTTAGGGTAAGAAGTGGACCATAGTGCGGTTTTCTTAATCTGCAGAAGTGCATACGGAATGTTTTTTCTGCGTTTGATAGTATGCAATCAACGGCCTGTTGCAATTTTCTATTAATTTCTACCATTGTAGGAGCTGAATATACATATCGTCAGCTTAGAGGTAAGTATGTATATCAGATGGAATTGGTACTGTAAGAGAGTTGATTGATATTGCAAACAATGTCTCACTCAATGTTTAACCCTGAGGAATGCCATTTTCCAATATCCTGGAAGAGGAAACGGTAGTTCTAATACGGACTCGAAAGATGTACCAAGTGGTTCTGAATTTTCTGAGCCCTGCTTGACAATTGACTATATGTCCGCTCTTCTCGATAGTCCACATTAATCTGGTAGCGACCGTACGTTCCAGTAATTTGGCTATACATGAAGTTAAGCTAATTGGTCTATAGCTTGTGACCAAATATGGATTTTTACCACTTTTCAAAATTGGGATAACTATTGCTTCCTTCCAACAGTAGGGATACTGACTATCTTTGCAAATTAAATTAAGAGCGTCTAGGAGCAATTTTTTACATGAGTTGGTAAGATTTCTCAACATATCATATGTCATGAGGTCAGCTCCAGGGGCAGACGATTTAGCACAATTTAGAGCAACTTCAAATTCAGTCAAGCTAAACGGAACGTTGTAGTCAGCGGTTTCTGTGTCGGTAAAATTTAGTTCAACCTCTCTTCATTTTTTGTCGTAAAAGGAAGCATCGTAATTTTGGAGCTGCTGGTTTGTTGAAATTGATCAGCCAATATTTCAACTATACGCTCAGGTTCGCTAACCATAGTTTTGTTCAGTTGTAACTGTATTGTGGATTGTGTACTTTTTCCTGATATAGCTTTGATCTTTCTCCAAACTTCTGAAGTAGAGGTTTGGTTCGTTGTTGTTGATACATAGTTATTTAGTATTGCTCTTCTAGCAAGTGCTCTAGCTTTTTTGAAGTTTATGAGATTTCCATTCGTGGGATGTTTTCAGTAAATATTAAGTGCTCGTTTCTTTTTTGTTACTACTTCGCTGACAGTGAGATTCCACCACGGTATTTTGCGTTTTAGAGGTATTCCGCCTGTCTTTGGAATTTAGATATCCGCAGCACTAACTATCATATTAGTGATTTCTTGTATGTCGAGTGAGGTAGATGCATGATTAAATGACATATTTAGATGTGATTTGAAAACATCCCAGCGAGCTTCAGATAATTTCCATCGGATTGGACTAATTATGGACGTATCTAGTTTTCTAATTCCCAATACTATTGGGAAATGATCACTGTGATACAGGTAGTCTAATACTTTCCACGTGAATAATGTCGCAATTCGTGCAGAGACCATTGTAATGTCAATGGATGAGAAGGCCCCAGTTCTTGCGCAAAGATGCGTTTTCTCCAGTGTTTAACAAGATCAATTGGTTTAAGTTCATTAGTAGTATAGCTATAGCGGTCCTGTCCCACTTTTCTACTATACTTTTTCTACGAGTGTTTTTGCTCAAGGTCAACTCACGTACACGTCCAAGTACATCATCTTAAAGGCCACCTAGGTCATGTAGCCCTGCCCTTCAAGGTCACCTCAGGCCACGTTGTTGGTTTGTACTCCTGCCAAGGCCACGTGCTAGGTACCCCACCTCTTCAAGGTCATGCTTGCACGAGTCCTTCAAGGTCACCAAAAGGAATTTATCCTCAATTCCTTTTTCTAATTTAAATTTTTCTCTCTCCTTCTTTTTCTCCTGTCTGGGCTTTTTCCTTCTGGTTCCTCCTTTAAAATCCCAGTCAAACGTTCCGGGCTTCCTTTTTTCTGTTCCCATCTTGCCCTCTGATTCTCCCTTTCCTTTTCTCTTTTTTCTTTTCCCTTTCTCTTTCCCCTTCTTTTCCCTCCCCTTTCCTCGAAACTGCAGTGGCAAATTTCACCTAATTCTGTTTAATAATGAAAGTTATTTAAATCGACACCAAGTGTGAAAGATTTCTGGTTTAATATATCAGGCAAATTTATTTAAATTTCTTTGTCCTTTTTCCAAATTTTAAAAGGAAAATTTATTACAGAATTTTTAATCTTTGGGGTCGTTCGAATTCCATGAAATCAACTTAGTTACAAAAATGCAAAATATGGATTAAACCAAAAATATCTCTTGGAACACCAGGGTTAACCTACAGTGGGAATTAAAAAAATAAAAAACTTAATAATTTTTAATCTTTTATTCATTACGAAAATAAGATTTGAAAAACAAAACAAAATTATGTCCAAAGGTTCAAAATGTATGCAAACGGAGGTTAATAACTTAAGCTAACTTAAATTAAAAGGAATAAAATTTTTTATTTGCCCCATTTTACCATTTAAAGACGCCTTGCGTGAAACGAACTTTAAAAACGGGGTTTTTAAAACCATGGCAAAAAAACTGAAGAAACTGAAGTTAAATAAACGTTATGTTGCAGGAACCTTTAAGTCAAATAAAATATTACTAACAAATTCGCCTTTATTTAAAATTATTTAACACTTTTAATTTTTAAATAAAATGAAAGTACAGTTAGTATTGTTAGATATATTAATTTTTATTTACATATTTTCATTATTAGTTCTATTTCCATTTTTGTGGTAATAAACAGTATTTTGTTTCAAGGTACCAATAAAAAAATATTAAAGTTTCGTGGATAACTGGTTTTAAAAACTTCTCTATTTAGACATCCGGGGTGTTTTAAATAATTAAAACAAGGGATTAAGGACTATTTAATCCCCAAAGATTTGTTGGTCGAATTTCCCGAACCAAAATTTCAAGGGATTGGGTTCAATCCCGGGTACTAATATTTTTACTTCCTGGAAATAAAGAAAAATTTATTTATTTTCTGAAAATTAAAATATTAATCATGATAAATTTAAATTATTAGAAAAGTCCTTTGACAAAGAAGCTCCTTTCGGCTAATAAAATTTTGAATTGTTTTAAAATCCCAGATTTTCAATGCTAACGTTAAATAAAAACCATTCGCCATTTAAAATTAGTTGTTGAAGGTATTCGAAAATGGATGATTTGATATTGAAACGGCTAAAATTTACCAACTTTCCCTAAAATCCAAAAAATTTATGAAAATTATAAGATTTTTAACATGGTGCCGTCAAAAGAAATACAAAATACCCAAAAAATGCTTTTAAATTTCAAAAAAAGCAAAACGACGGCTTCCACCTTGTGGGGAATTAAGGGAAATATTAATTAAAATTTTGACTATCCCAATACCGAAATTAAAAGCTTTCCTGAAAAAAAAAATACCTATGCCAAAAAGTCAAAATTTATGAAACAAGTATAAATTCCTAATTAATAAGAGAATTTTTAATGGTTAATATAAAAACGCTTAATTTTTTATGAATTTTAACGGTTAAGACCAGAACACAAACAACAAAAACGGAAGCAAAGACACACTGACACAAGTCTTGTGTCTTTTCTTTCGTTTTTTTTTTTCTTTTTTTTTTGTGGTGTTGTTTGTTGTTTTTTTTTTTTTCTTTTTTTTTTGTTTTTTTCTTTTTGTGGTTTCTTGGTTTTTGTTTTGGTGCTTGTGTTGTTTGTGGTCTGGTCTTTAAAAACACACTCACACAGCACCCGCCAAAACAAGAAACAGAAAGACCAAACCGAAAAGCCAGAACCCAGCAACAAACAAAAGAACCAACCCAACACACACTGCACTCCGAAATATAGAAAAAAAACGAAAAAAAACACAGATAAAAAGAACACGACAAAAAGCACACACCAAGGCAATAAAGAAGAAACCCAGACAAGCAAAACAAGATAAAAAAAACCAACACGCCATTGAACAGCCTACAAACGCCAATTGCAAAAGGAAGATAAGCAGCGGCGAAACACCACATACCCAAAATCCAAAAAAAATAAAGTGAGGAAGATTCCATGCCGCAAAGAAGACAAACCACCAAAAATGCAGCATACAAGAAAAAAAAAAACGACGCCCACCCGGCCGAACCAGACGAGAGAGAGACCACCAAACCCGAAAAAGCCCCGAGAAGACGCAGCCAACAACAAACCACAAACAACAAACCAACAACAACAACACATAAAAAGAAATACTTATATGGTGTTTGGCATTAGGGGTAAAAGTAAACACCAAAAGGAAAACCACTGAACAAAATTTGTTCACTCGTTTTTTTTAACGTTCTTCTTGTGTTTGTTTGCTCTCAATACTGTTCGTTTCAAAAGGCAAGTTATTTTCTGTTGGTTTTTGGGTTTGTTTGGCTGCGTTTCTTCTGTGTTTTTGTTTCCTGCGTTGTTTTCGTGTGG